>JANAVB010040619.1:7952381-8221679 GCA_029216955.1 Iris pallida | reverse complement strand
GATGTGATTACTCTGCAAGGGATTCAGGAACAAGACAAGGAAGGCCAATGCTAATTTTCACATATGGGTTCCTCGTAGGAGCCATGACCTGCCTACCTAAAAACCTAGGTATCAGAGACACCCAAGAACCTAGGAGAAGACCATCAAACAGATAGGACTGTCCATTGGCCAACATTCAAGTCCCGTCATTGCCTCAGGTTTAAACTCAGGCCACATACTCGTTTATTTCCTTTGATTTGTCTAGGGGAGGTACCCAATAGTCCCTGTCCATTATATTGCACATCCATTAGCCATCACCTCAATTTTACACTGTTCTGCACCCTACAGGCAATGCCTAGGTGCAAAAAGGATGTGGATAGGTAGAAGATGAAGGGATATAGGAAGATGCCAGTTGGTCAGATGGGACACTTGAGTATGGGGCTTAACTGTACAAGTCATGAGCGATGGGAGAGGGCTTGATTTCACCCAATGATTCATTAACTTCAAACCATTAACCAGGTTCAGCCTATTCCATAACTGAGTTCAGTCCTGGCATCATATATCAACCCCCCTGGTATCATGGTATCAGACTTGGGGGATGGTACTTGGCGTTAGTCCTTGCCATGACTTAGGACTATTTCACATATGATTTCTTGGCTTACCCACAGTTCCAGTGTGGCTGTCCTGCATTAGAATGATGGTACAACTCTACTTTCTCATAGGGCCCAATACCTGTCCTGGGTTTTTGAAGGCCATATCATGTAGGATTGTCCAGTCCTAGAATGACCAAATACAGGCCAGGTTTCCCTGTCCTGACCCATGCCCCTGTGTATGTGGGATGCAGTGGGAGTAGGGAAGTGCTCGAGTATGAGTGGTTGGGTAAGAGTGAACCTGTGCCATGAGCTTTTTTTTAAATATCAGTAGGACTCAGGATTGGGATGGCTAATGCCTACAACCTAGAACAAAGGACCCTAGGTCTCACTCTCCAAGGTTTTACTCTGCACAAAGGCAAGCAATGATGAAACCATATACAATTGTATAAGGAATTGGTGAATCAACCAATGTATCCTCTATCCTGCCCTTGGAAGTATCAGTCTATAATGTATTAGGAACCTTCCTTTAGGTATCTGTCCAGGAACCATCTCATTCATTACTATATAAGGATAACCAGGTTAGGGAGGCATGAAACACATGTGTCACCACACAGGAAATAGGCACTAGCTGAGAACTAAGTAATTTAGCTAACCAAAGGAAAACAAGTCCTAGTAATTCACTTAGAAACCTAGCCAATAAATAGATAGGCTACGTATCACTATTAGTTGTGTATTTGACATCATGTACATGGTATAAACAGGTTACTTGGACCGTGATACGGGTTGTAATCCGTGACAGCAGCTCAGGACCAAAGGCAAGTATACCTTGCCTTTCTACACAGCTTTATTTACATGCACTGTCTTTATTTATTATCCAGTTTTTCTCATATTATTGATATGTATCTTTCATATCCTGTTCATATTGGTATCATTGATTTGTAGACCGTGTTCACAGTTAGCCTTGTGTCTTATTGGTCGTGCCTCCGTGTCTTGAACCTTGAAGCTAACCTGCGAGTCCACGATAGCGACGAGGGTTAGTAGTTATTGGTCCACACCTGCGAGTCCACACTAGGGACGAGGGTGATGCTAGCCTGCGAGTCCACACTAGGGACGAGGGTTAGTAGTAGATGCTAGCCTGCGAGTCCACACTAGGGACGAGGGTTAGTAGTATATGGTTTACACCTGCGAGTCCACGCTAGGGGCGAGGGTGATGCTAATCTGCGAGTCCACACTAGGGACGAGGATTAGTAGTTCAAACCTGCGAGTCCACGCTAGGGACGAGGGTTTGAGTATTCGTTTCGGTTATCCGTTGACACCTTGACATGAATTCTATCGTCCTCGTTCAGCAGTCCATTTATGTGTAGACAGTGTATAGTTTCGTGCTTTATTTAGTGCCCAGTTTTACTTGTTTATTCTGTATTTTCTCCATGCATAAATAAACTGTTAGAAAGGCTCGTTTTTATGTATCTTGCTAGTCCTCTGAGGACCTGATGATCTCTTCAGGTTAGCCGAGTTTGAGTCAGGAACAGACGAGTGGATTTGAGATTGCTTCAGATCACGGCGCTTTGCAGTTGAGGTTACTTGGTTAGCAGGTTGTACTCAGTTGGTTCATTTCTTGTATTTCTCTATTTTTCCGTCTATTGGTAGTGGATTTGTGTCCACCGGACGTGACATTGAATCTTGGATATATTCAGTTATATTATTCAGTTTTCTTTGGTATTTTTGATCTCGATTGATTCGATTATTCTGTGGATGAGATATAGTTTACCATGTGATTCTAGATTGCCGTGACATGTATTTAGACAGCGTACTACTGCCGACACTGTGGCGTAGGCTGGGCTTGGACACGCTTCGTATCCGAAAAGCGGGTGCGGGTCGTGACAATCTGTGACTTCAAACAATTCTCTATAAAAGCCGGGATGAAGTATTTTATAACCTTCATCGATGACTTCTCTAAGTACGCGTTCGTCTACTTGCTCAAGTCCAAAGACAAAGCGTTCGAGGAGTTCAAGGAGTTCAGGGCCGAAGCTGAACGACAAACTGGACAACAACTCAAAGGTTGAGAAGTAATCGAGGTGGAGAATATCGGTCTTATGAATTCGTATCATTCTGCAAAGAACATGGAATCATCTGCAAGACTACTACTCCGTATTCTCCTCAATCTAACGGAGTAGCAGAGAGGAAGAACCGAACGTTGACGAAATAATGAACTCAATGCTGCTAACTGCAGGTCTTCCAAAATGCTACTGGGGAGAAGCTGCATTAACGCCACTTTCATTCTGAATAGAGTGCCTTATGCAACTTCTGACATAACTCCTCATAAACTCTGGTTCAAAGTCAGACCTAACTTGAATGTCATTCGAATGTGGGGTGTCTAGCTTATATGAAGCTCCCAGATCTGAAGATTCAGAAGCCTGGGACAAGGACTACGAAGGCGATCTTCTTGGGTTATGCCGATAAGAGTGATGCTCGGAGATTTTTGATATTGAGTCAAATCATATCATCGAATCTCGTGATGCTGAATATTTTGAAGACAAGTTTGCAAGACATAAAAACATTATTCTTCAGATATTTCGGAGAATGATGTAGGTGCAAATGAGACTGAGATCTCATATAAGCCAGTAGTCCAAGATGAAGTTGTTGGTGGAGAAACAACAATTGAACCAGAACTCGCTGAGCCATCGACGAAGCGAGCAAGGAGGCCGAAGGCTTCGGAGATGACTTCGTCACCTATCATGTGGAAGCAGATCCGCTTACCTATGATGAGGCGATGAAGACCAGAGATGCTGTCTTCTGATGGAGGCAATAGATAATGAAATTGACTCAATTACCTCCAATAACATATATGGGTGTTAGTTGATTTACCCAAAGGAGCAAAACCCATCGGATGCAAGTGGATCTTCAAGAAGAAGATGAAAGCTGATTGAACCATTGACAAATTCAAGGCCAGGCTAGTGGCCAAGGAGTTTTCTCAAAAGTAGGGGATCGACTACTTTAACACATATGCTCCAGTAGCACGGATGACAACCATCAGATTGTTAATTTCCCTTGCAGCAATACACAAACTGGTGATACACCAGATGGATGTAAAAACAGCATTCCTGAATGGCAAGCTGACCGAGGAGATTTATATACAACAACCAGAAGAATTTGTCGTCAGAGGCCTAGAAGACAAAGTCTGCAAGTTGGTAAAATCTCTGTACGGCTTAAAGCAAGCTCCCAAAATATGGCATGAGAAGTTTGACAAAGTTCTAAGGTTAAACGGCTACAGGGTCAGCGAAACAGACAAGTGTGTCTATACTAAATTTGCTGACAAAAGAGGAGTCATCGTTTGTCTGTACGTGGACGACATGCTAATCCTAGGTACGGATATAAGCTCTGTCACTGAGACAAAGTAGTTCCTCTCGACAAATTTCAGTATGAAGAAATTGGGGGATGCTGACGTTATCTTGGGACTCAAGATCATCCGGACAGATACTGGATTGGCACTGCACAATCTCATTAAGATGCTCACTCGATACGGGTATCATGATCTTCCTATTATTGATACGCCATACCGTAGTGATCAGAAGCTGGAGCCAAACTTGAAGGAAAGCGTCAGGCAATTGGAGTACGCTAGCATCATCGAAGTTTGATGTACGCCACTACTGCAACTAGGCCTGACGTAGCTTTCGCTGTGGGAATGCTGAGTCGATTCACAAGCAATCCAGGCGCAGAACACTGGAAAGCTGTGAAGCGTGTTATGAGATATCTCAAGAAGACTCAGACATATGCACTGCACTTCAGCGAAGAGCCGCCAGTAGTATAAGGCTTCAGTGAGTGATGCCAGCTGGTGCTCAGAGTTGGAGAGCGAGAGGTCCACTGGTGGATTCATTTTCACAATGGGTAGAGTTGCTATATCGTGAAAGTCGAAGAAACAGACTATGCCTCACGGTCTTCTATGGAATCTGAGTTCTTTGCACTTGATACCGCAGCAGATGAAGCAGAATGCTTTGGGAGCTCATGTATGATCTTCCAGTGGTTGGAGTGCAAATGCCGGCAATTCCGATATACTGCGACAACCAGGCAACTGCGGCGGTGGCATCAAATGATCTCTTCAACAGAAAGAAGTGAACTGTGCGGTTAAAGCACAGGGCAGTGAACGATCTCATCAAGAGAGGTGTCATTGCAGTAATCGATGTTCGGAGTCAGGAGAACCTGGCGGATCCGTTCACGAAGGGCATCAAGCGTCAGCTGGTTGAAGACACAGCAAGGAAGATGGGCTTGAAGGCATTCTGATAGTATGTTTTTGTAATCCTACCATAAAGTTTTATGTTATTAGTTCAAAGAGAAATCTACTAGACATCTAACTTTTGGTTCAAGGGAGGACCACTGACTGGAAAACTATCAGGTAACAGGGTACTTGTTCTTGGGAACATGGAAGCATTACGGACCCATAACCACTGTTGTCTACTATGTGTTTTCTGCGAAAAATGGATTCCTGTGTTGAGGGTGGCTTAAATGCCTTAATAAGTTCTCAGCCAGAGTGAATGTCTGGTGTGCTTTACAGGAAGCACGGTAGCGCAGCACTACAAGAAGTAAAACTCCATGCTACAGTGGGATGACTCCACTATGAGGTTCCCAGGTAGGGGTAATTGTCAACCCCTGTTTTTCAAATTTGGTTTAATTAGTGTTAATTAGATGTTAATGACCTATTTAGCTTTAAAATGATTTATTATAATTATTAGGAATTTTTCTAGAATTTTTAAATGATTTTTAAATAATTTTTAAAAACAAAATATATTATTTTGTAATTAATTGAAATGTTTTAATATCATTTTATAATATTTAAATTTATTTTATATCAATTTGTAATTTGTTAAATTGTTCTATTTGCGGATTGTAAATTGTAATTTGCAAACTGATTGATTTGGGGTTATTGTGCAAAGCCCCCAAACTTCGGGGGCCTTGCTGCAAAACCTCCACAGTCGACCCCCCCACGTTTCTTTCTCTCTCCCCAACTGCCCCCGACGACCGCGACTGAACCACCGACCTAGCCGCTTCGACCGACCTCCTCCTCTCTATAAATAACCCCCCAGACCGAAACCCTAACCCTAGTTCATTCTCCGACCACCACAGCCCGTCTCCTCCACTTTTTCCTCACCAAAACCCTAATTCCACGACCCCTAGCGCCACCTCCACAGCCACCTTCACCACCATCAACCACCACCACCGAGTTCGCTACGCCGAGGCGAGTGCAGTGCCACCCCAGCGCCACGACCACGACGCCCTAGTCGCCGTCCACACCCTCCACGACCCCCAGCTCGTCGGACACGAAGGTAACAGCTTCAAAAACGTGTCGTGCGTGTCCCCAACTCACGTATATCATTCGCCTGGACACGGGGAACCCAATAGTAGGGTTGGACACGCGTTAGCAGTGTCGTGCGTGTCGTGCTGGGCGCGAACACACGACACTGGGTCAGATTTCATTGCTCGTGTCCTGACAGTCTGGACATGAGCCAAACTGTTATTTAGGCTATTGGGTTAACGGGTTTAGACGTGCTATCGGGTTAAACCCATTACCTAATTCTAATGTAATAAAAACCCAAACCCTTTCCCCTAACAACAGACTCGGGCTGACCCCCTGGCCAGCCCGACCGCGCCTAACACCCCCTGCCCTGACTCGAGTTCGAGCCCCCCTTCCATGTTTGTTTTGTTTGTTTCGTTTTTGTTTTTATTTTATTATTTATATGTTATATGTATATATATGTATATATAGATATATATATATAATATATATATAATATATATTATATGTATACTGTATGTTATGTATATATATCTTATTATATATATATAGTTAGTATAGTTATATACTGTATTTGTATATATATATATCTAGAATATATATATAATATATATATATATATCTATATAATATATATAGATATATATATATATATATATGTTATATAATGGATAGATATACATATAATAAAATATAATATATATATATAAAAAGTATAATATATATATTATATATATATATAATATATATTATATATATAATATATATATATATATATAGATATATATATTATATATATATAATAAGAATATTATACATAAAAATATACATATATATATATATATATATATATATAATAAAATATAATATATATATATTATATATATATATATATATATATATAATATTATATAATATATATATATATATTATTTATATATATATATATATATATATAGTATTTTTAATATGTATATATATCCATTATATATATATATATATCTAAATATATTATATAATTATATATATATATATATAATATATATATATTATACATATATATATATACATAATATTATATACATATAGATATATATTTATAATATGTATATATATATTTATATATATTATATATATATATATATTATATATCTATATATATCTATATATATATATATTATATAATATATATATATATATATATATATATATATATATATATATATATATCTATATTTATATGTAATATATAAATATATTGTTGTATATTTATATATGTATTTCAAATTCTACTTGTACAAAAATTATTATGTAAAATTTTACAAGTTATTTGTGTAATTTTGTGACTTGTATATTTTACCACTTTAAAATATATTATTTTATTTAAATTCCTGTAATTTTATTGATTATGACCAATTGATGTCCAAATATAGCATGGATTTTTGGGCCCAATTGTGTTTAATATTCAGAGTCTATACAAGTCATATTGGACTTGATTCATGGCTCTGGGTCCTGTATCTGGACTTCGGTTCAATTTTGAATACATGGACAAAATAGTAAATAGTTAATTAATTATTTTCTAGAAACTGTTGCTGTTTTTGAATTTTATATATTTAACTGCTGTAAAAATCTGGCAAATTTTTATTTAAATACTATGTTAATTTAGCTAATTTAATATAATTTTTCCAGCATTTAGTAAGTATTTTGGTATTTTATAAAAATAGGAAAACAAAACTCATTTTCGGATATATATGTTTGCTGATTTTTAATAAATATCTATGAGGGTTTATAAATTCTAGAAAAATTAGTATAAATTTGTATAATTAACAAAGATCATTTTGGTACTTTATTTTATTTAAAATTGAGCTTTTTGTCTATCTCAAAAATTATTGGAACACAGTGTACAGTTTGATTTATTTATTGAATAATTACGACTTTCAATGTTTTGTGTTGTTTTGAGTTATAGACGTATTAGACCTCACCCTGCATAGTGTAAAAGACCCTAGAAAGATAGTTTGGGTATTGTGTCACCCCATATTTGGTCTCCTATGCTAAAGTCACCCTTTGGCTAGGGGTCCAGTCAGAGAGTCGTGTTGTACCACTAGTGTCTTAGTGTTTAACTTAGTATAAAAATTAAGTTTATGTGTTATTTCTACTGTGACGAGTCACCAGGCTTCTATAACATATCTATCGCTGCTTTGTTTTGCTAAAGGCAAGTACTTCTACAAACTTTACATACTGCTATAACCATAAACTGTGAATTCCAACCATGTTAAATGTTGATCCTTGGTATAGCAAGTTAAAACCTCACATGTTGTATTACTTTCAGTCTCTACCATGTTTAGGAATTTTTCATATCTCTCACATGTTTAAACAACGGGTTAAGGGAAAACTGTTAGTAGTGTACGTGATCATGCCCCCCTTCTCCGTATGTATTTATCGAGCACTGTTACATTCTATATGTAACTTTGTCGTATGTCTGATCCCGCGTTTGAGTATGGACATACACCGATGCCGTTAAGGGTACGTATGTATACTTCAGAAAATTGATATGTACCACTGTACATCCTGATTACCAATTGACTGATCACTCACCTACTACAATTTTAAACTTTAAAACAAATGATTATTGCCATGATGAAATGTATCTAAAACTGGATAAACAAGATATGTCATTTTATTTCTTTCTATCACATGATCAGTATTATATGTTTGCTAGAATCAGTACTTGCTCCCGTCCTGACAGGATAACGTTGTAGGTATACTTACTGAGGAGAGTTGCTCTGCGATTCCTATTATGAAGTTGCTGCCGAGGACCAGGCCTTGTCTTATGAGGATGTACCTGCGGGAAAACTCGTCTAGTTGTCTATTTACTTTGGACTTTTGAGTAGTCATGTATTAGACTATATATTTTGTGACTGGACATGTATCCAGCGTTATATTATGGACTTGTACTTAGAACTTTCTTATATACGAGGCGACTTTTGTGTTTGGGACATTTCTGACACTTTATTACATATAGAACTGTTAGCACATTATAGTCTTATCTTGTATCTTTAGAACAGCTTACTACGCTTTATCTCAAGCGTAGGCTGGACATGACTCGGCCCGGCCCAACAATTTGGGTAGCGGATCGTGACATATTTATAGTGGTGGCCCATGCAGGTCTTGACTAAATTGTTTGGTTACGTTATTGTACCAAGCATGCCTGCAATTAGGAACTTAAGGTAATTAGACAACATTAGGAATGACGCTTAGAACACCTAGAGGAATACTAGGACTGCAACATAGGAAACGCATCACATCATATGCTCGCTATTACAATTAGATTTTTTTGTTTATGATTGTACTTTAAAGAGTCCTTGTAAGTCCTTTTATTTATTTAGATGGTGCTCACCTGCTCTCCAGTCTGTCACACCTAAGAATAGCTCACTCCCTATCCAGTCGGTTGACCAGTTGACCGATATACCTCCACCTACTATACTTCCCCACACCACAAATCTACCAACCCAGATGCCTCTATCACCTTCCACATCACAGTCCCAGCAGGACCCGATACTCCCACCACCACCTATTACTATACCTGCCCAGGCTTCCGTCACACTCGACGGGAACCAACTGCTAACTCTGTTCCAGGGGTTCCTAACGACCCATCAGGAGCAGACCACCCTACTCCCTCAGAGCATGGAGCATTCTGAGGAATGTACCGTGGTCCCACCACCTGTAGAGCCATGGTAGAGAGCAGGGACAATCAGGACTTCATGGGTTTGAGCCCCAAGGAGTTCTTAGGGACTGAGGGCATAGTTGTAGCAGATGGCTAGACTCGGTAGAAGAAAGCTCCTTGGAGCTAGGTTGCTGAGTGACCTCCAGGTCGAGGCAGCAGGATTTCTTCTGATAGACTTGGCAGGGTTTGGTTCCGGAATGAGCCGTTATTCGCGAGAGGGAAGGCCACATGGGATCAGTTCAAGACCCAGTTCAAGAAGAAATTCTTCTCGACTACCGCTAGGGTAGCCATGGGGCTACGATTCCAGAACCTCCAGCAGGGGAACCGTTTTGTTGACGAGTATGCAACAAAGTTTAGTCGCCTGAGCCATTTCGCTTCTAGTCTAGTTGCAGACCCTGAGGAGATGACGCGTAGGTTTTGCCATGGACTAGTTCCAGACATTGGCATTCTTATAGTGGCGAACGGTACGACTGAATACTACCAGAGCCTAGAGTTGGCCCGGAGCATAGAGAAGCGTCTTCTGTCTTGTAAGAGGCCGGCTTTTGTACACCTTGGGGACCGTCCAAGCGTCAGGCTTTCCAGCCGAGAGCACCGACGCCGTACCAGCAGACATATCGTCCTTCCGCACCACATCATCGACCCCGCCAGTTAGAGCCCCGGAACCCCAGCAGCAGCAGAAGGGAGCCTTGTGTGCATTCTATAGGAGGCCAGGCCATGACGTTATCGTCTGTAGGAAGAGGTTAGGGCATTTAGCTTGTGGGTCTACCACCCATCAGCTTCGGGACTGTCCAGTAGCGAGAGTACCAGGTGCCGGACCACAGTCTAGAGGACCGCCGCTTCCGACTCAGCAGCAGAGGTTTGGGCAACATCTGCAGCAGCAGAAGGGACCCCAGGAAAAGACTTATAGTCTAGCTCTTGAGCCGGAGCCGGAGCAGGTTTGGAGCCCGATTATTTGGCTGACGTTATCACAGGTCATATTTATTTGCATACTTTTCTAGCTCTATGCTTGTTTGATTCTGGTACATCTCATAGCTTTCTGTCATTAGAGTTTATGCATAAACACCACTTAGTAGCTACACCTACCGAGGAGATGAGTAGAGTAATGACGGGAGGCGGACCAGTGCCCATTAGAGCTATCTATAGATGCTCTATTACTATAGCCGGAGAGAGTTTAGGGGACGATTCTTTGTGATGCCACTCCCCGGATATGATATCATGTTAGGGATGGACTGGCTTAGCTATGCCCATGCAGCTATAGACTGTCATGAGGGTAGTATTCTGTTCAGTCCCCCAGGTACGACACCATTCAGTGTCAGGAGGACAGGACCGGAGATCAGCTAGAGCCGAACAGTTGTGCGACAGTTAGGAATATAGCACCCCACACCCTATCATTAGAGAGTTTATGGATGTATTCCCAGAGGATGTTCCAGGACTTCCGCCTGACAGAGATGTGGAGTTCACTATAGATTTAATACCGGGTTCATCACCAGTATCCCGGGCTTGCTATAGAGTGAACCCCAAGGAGGCCGTAGAGATGAAGGAGCAGATTGATGACCTGTTGAAAAAGGGTTTCATTCGATCTAGTGCTTCTCTATGGGGAGCGCCAGTGCTCTTTGTGCCTAAAAAGGATGGTACAGTTCGGTTGTGCATTGACTACCGGGCGTTAAATACCATCACCATTAAGAACAAATATTCTCTGTCCAGGATAGATGATTTGATCGACCAGTTGGTGGGGCGAAGGTTTTTTCTAGGATAGATTTGAGATACGGTTACCACTAGGTAAAAGTGAGGGCTGTAGATATCCAGAAGACGACATTCAACACGAAGTACGGGCAGTACGAGTTTCTGGTGATGCCATTTGGTCTCACAAATGCGCCAGCTGTCTTTATGAACTTGATGAATAAGAGATTTTACCAGTATCTGGATAAGTTCGTCGTAGTATTTATCGATGACATCCTGATATACTCGAAGACGCCGGAGGAGCACGCAGAGCACTTGCGGACATTCTGAGGCAGGAGAGGTTGTTTGCCAAATTGTCGAAGTACGAGTTCTTTTTGGACCGAGTGGAGTTTCTCGGTCATATAGTTACTGGAGAGGGGATCTCGGTGGATTCCAGAAAGATTGCTGCCGTTGAGACATGGAAGACTCCGACGTCAGTTTCAGAGATCAGGAGCTTTCTGGGTTTAGCCGACTATTATAGGAAGTTCGTCCAGGACTTTGCTAGGATAGCTGAACCCATGAAAAACTGATGCGGAAGGACGCAGAGTACATCTGGTCATAGGACTGCCAGGCAGCATTTGAGGAGCTGAAGAGAAGGCTGACGACCACTCCAGTTCTGACATTACCTTCAGGATATGGAGGTTTCACCATATACATCGATGCTTTGGAAAAGGGACTAGGATGTGTCCTACAGCAGCATGGGAAAGTGATTGCTTATGCATCTAGGCAATTACGGACACATGAGCGGAACTATCCTACCCATGACCTAGAGTTAGCTGCGGTGATCTTTGTACTCAAGTTATAGAAACATTACTTATACGGAGAGCGTATGAAAATCTTTACTGACCACAAGAGCTTGAAGTATGTGTTCACGCAGAAAGAGCTGAACATGAGGCAAAGACGATGGTTGGAGTTGATGAAGGACTTCAACATCGTTATACAGTATCATCCCGGGAAGGCAAATGTGGTGGCGGATGTGCTGAGCAGGCATCCGATGGCATGGTATCTGATGATAGATCAGCATTTACGGAAAGATCTGGAGAAGCTCGGTATCGAGATAGTTCGGCCCGGATCAGTGATACAGATGATGGCGCTTGACATTCAGTCAGGTTTGATGGAGCAGATCAGGGAGGCACAGTCTACAGATGAGAGCCTTTATAGACTTCGTGCCCAGGCTTTAGCTGGATTGCTGGATGACTTCACCATAGCAGAGGATGGATCCTTGAGGCATGACAGCCGGTTGTGCGTACCGAAGGGAGAGTTGATAGAGGCAGTCTTACAGGAGGCATATCGATCGAGATATTCTATTCACCCTGGTGCCAACAAGATATACCGTGACTTGCGGGAACATTTTTGGTGGTACGGGATGAAGAGAGATGTATCACGTTTTATTTCGAGATGCCTAGTTTGCCAGCAGGTCAAGGCGGAGCGCTAGAGGCCAGCTGGTCTATTGCAGCCGTTACCTATTTTCGAGTGGAAGTAGGAACATATTACGATGGACTTCATCTTAGGGCTTCTTCGTTCCCAAGGAGGAAAGGATGCCATTTGGGTCATCGTGGACAGGCTGACGAAGTGTGCGCACTTCATACCCTTCAAGGTGGGGCTTTCCACCGAGAAGTTAGCAGAGCTATACGTGCAGCAGATAGTTCGCTTACACGGAGTACCAGTGAGCATCGTGTCGGACCGAAACAGCAGATTCACGTCCCACTACAGGAGGAGCTTGCAGGAAGAGTTGGACAATCGGCTCAAGTTCAGTATAGCGTACCACCCGCAGACAGATAGGCAGTCCGAGAGGACGATACAGACGCTGGAGGATATGCTGAGGACTTGTGTGCTGGACTTTGGCAGATTATGGGAGTGCCATCTGCACTTGGTAGAGTTTTCATACAACAACAGCTACCAAGCCAGCATCAGTATGTCTCCTTTCGAGGCACTATATGGACGACGATGCCGTACACCACTTTTGGAATGATGTTGGGGATAGAGTTATGCTTGGGTCAGAGATGATCACGGATGTAGCAGAGAAGGTCGGAATGATCAGAGACAGGCTCAGAGTTGCTCAGGACCGACAGAAACACTGGGCCGATGCTAGTCGCAGACCGATGGAGTTAGCTAACGGAGATATGGTTCTAGTGAAGATATCACATACTAGAGGGACGATCCGGTTCGGACGAGGAGGAAAGTTGAGCCCCAGATACATCGGGCCATTCGAGATACTTGGCAGGATCGGAGAGGTCGCTTACAGGATTACACTTCCACCCAATCTAGCAGGAGTTCACGATGTCTTTCACGTATCTCAGCTGAGGAGATATGTTCCGGACCCAGCCATGTGTTAGATCATTCAGAGTTAGAGATCGGATCGAGCCTTGCAGTTACTGAGCAGCCAGTGAAGATATTGGACAAGAGGGAGAAGAGGCTGAGGAGCAAAGTTATACCCTTAGTACGAGTAGCTTGGAGCCGTCACTCTCCGGGTGAATCTAATTGGAAGAGGGAGTCGGACATGAGGGAGAGATATCCTTACTTGTTCGACCCAACAGCTGCGAGGGAACCACCCGTTCCCGCTTGATACCTTAGAGGTTAGTTTTGATAATAGCCTTAGTCATTCTTTGCATTCTTGTTATGTTAGAATGTTTGTAGAGTCTTCTATCCTTGTGAATTTCGAGGACAAAATTTTTCAAAGAGGAAAGACTTGTCAGCCCCTTGTTTTTCAAATTTGGTTTAATTAGTGTTAATTAGATGTTAATGACCTATTTAGCTTTAAAATAATTTATTATAATTATTAGAATTTTTTTAGAATTTTTAAATGATTTTTAAAAACAAATATATTATTTTGTAATTAATGAAATGTTTTAATATTATTTTGTAATATTTAAATTTATTTAATACCAATTTATAATTTGTTAAATTGTTCTATTTACGGATTGCAAATTGTAATTTGCAAACTGATTGAGTTTGGGGTTATTGTGCAAAGCCTCCAAACTTCGGGGGCCTTGCTGCAAAACCCACAGTCGACCCCCCCACGTTTCTTTCTCTCTCCTCCCCAACTGCCCCCGATGATCGGCGACTGCTACCGCACCACCGACCTAGCCGCTTCGACCGACCTCCTCCTCTCTATAAATGACCCCCAGACCAAAACCCTAACCCTAGTTCATTCTCCGACCACCACAGCCGTCTCCCCCCACTTTTTCCACATCGAAACCTTAATTCCGATGACCCCTAGCGCAACCTACATAGCCACCATCGGCCACCACCACCGAGTTCGCCACGTTGAGGCGAGTGCAGCGCCACCCCAGCGCCACGACCATGACGCCCTAGTCGCCGCCCACCCTCCACGACCCCCAGCTCGCCGGACACGAAGGTAACAGCTTCAAAAACGTGTCGTACGTGTCCCCAACTCACGTATGTCATTCTCCTGGACACGGGGAACCCAACAGTAGGGTTGGACACGCGTTAGCAGTGTCGTGCGTGTCGTGCTGGGCGCGGACACACGACACTGGATCAGATTTCATTGCTCGTGTCCTGAACAGTCTGGACACGAGCCGAACTGTTATTTAGGCTATTGGGTTAACGAGTTTAGATCGTGCTATCGGGTTAAAACCCATTAACCTAATTCTAACGTAAATAAAACCCAAACCCTTTCCCCTAACAACAGACTCGGGTTGACCCCTTGGCCAGCCCGACCGCACCTAACACCCCCCTGCGCTGACCCGAGTTCGAGCCCCCCTTCCCTGTTTGTTTTGTTTTGTTTTTGTTTTGTTTATGTTTTTATTTTATTATATATTAATATATATTATTTTTATATATATATATATAATTATATATATACATTATATATTATATATATTATTGTATATATATTATGTATTATAATATATATATATATATAATATATATATATATTATATATATATATATATATATATATATATATATATTATATATTATTGTATATATATAATAATATATATATTTATTATATTATATTATTATATTATATATGTATTTCAAATTCTACTTGTACAAAATATTATTATGTAAATTTTCATAAGTTATTTTATTGTGTAATTTTGTGACTTGTATATTTTACCACTTTAAAATATATTATTTATATTTAAATTCCTGAAATTTTATTGATTATGACCAATTGATGTCCAAATCTAGCATATTTTTGGGCCCAATTGTGTCTAATACATTCAGAGCTGTACAAGTCATATTGGACTTGATTCATGGCTCTGGGTCCTGTATCTGGACTTCGGTTCAATTTTGAATATACGGACAAAAGTAAATAGTTAATTAATTATTTTCCAGAAACTGTTGCTTGCTATTTTTGAATTTTTATATATTTTAGCTACTGCAAAATCTCGAAAGAATTGTATTTAAATACTATGTTAATTTAGCTAATTTATTATATTTTTTTAGCATCTAATAAGTAATTTTGGTATTTTATAAAAATAGAAGAACAACTTATTTTCAGGATACATATGTTTGCTGATTTTTAATAAATATCTATGAGGGTTTATAAATTCCAAAAAATTAGTATAAATTTATATAATTAACAAGGATCATTATGGTACTTTATTTTATGTAAAATTGAGATTTTTGTCTATCTCAAAAATTGTTGGAACACAGTGTACAGTTTAATTTATTTATTGAATAATTACGACTTTCAATGTTTTGTGTTGTTTTGAGTTATAGACGTATTGGACCTCTCCCTGCACTAGTGTAAAAGACCCTAGAAAGTTAGTTTAGGTATTGTGTCACCCCATATTTGGTCTCCTATGCTAAAGTCACCATTTGACTAGGTGTCCAGTCAGAGAGTCGTGTTGCACCACTAGTGTCTTAGTATTTAACTTAGTATAAAAACTAAGTTTATGTGTTATTTCTACAGTGACGAGTCACCAGGCTTCTATAGCATTTTTATCGCTGCTTTGCTTTGCTAAAGGCAAGTACTTCTACAAACTTTACATACTGCTATAACCATAAACTGTGAATTCCAACCATGTTAAATGCTGATCCTTGGGGTAGCAAGTTAAAACCTCACATGTTGTATTACTTCAGTCTCTACCATGTTTAGGACAGTTTTTCATATCTCTCATATGTTTAAACAACGAGTTAAAGGAAAACTGTTAGTAGTGTACGTGATCATGCCCCCTTCTCCGTATGTATTTACTGAACACTGTTATATTCTATATGTAACTTTGTCGTATGTCTGATCCCGCGTTTGTGTATGGACATACACCGATGCCGTTAAGGGTAGTATGTACACTTCAGAAAATTGATATGTACCACTGTACATCCTGATTACCTATTGACTGATCACTCACCTACTACAGTTTTAAACTTTAAAACAAATGATTATTGCCATGATGAAATGTATCTAAAACTGGATAAATAAGATATGTCATTATTTTTTATCACATGATCAGTATTATATGTTTGCAAGAATCAGTACTTGCTCCCGTCCTGACAGGATAACGTTGTAGGTATACTTACTGAGGAGGAGTTGCTCTGCGATTCCTATTATGGAGTTGCTGTCGAGGACCAGGCCTTGTCTTACGAGGATGTACCTGCGGGGAAACTCGTCTAGTTGTCTATTTACTTTGGACTTTTGAGAGTAGTCATGTATTAGACTATGTATTTTGTGACTGGACATGTATCCAGCTTTATATTATGGACTTGTACTTAGAACTTTCTTATATAAGAGGCGACTTTTGTGTTTGGGACATTTCTGACTCTTTATTACTTATAGAACTGTTAGCACATTCTAGTCTTATCTTGTATCTTTAGAACAGCTTACTATGCTTTATCTCAAGCGTAGGCTGGACATGACTCGGCTCGGTCCAATAATTTGGGTAGCAGATCGTGACAGTAATGCCTCGGCTTTGCAAGCCAAGTCATAGCGGCATAGTACCGCAAATAGGCAGGTAGCCTAATGCTGTATAATGAAATTATAGAGTTGTAGACAGCACTACAAAGGGGAGGATGACCCCATGTTACAGTGGCACGATACCACGATGAGGTACCCGGGTAGGGGTAAAACCTTGGCCTTGCAAGCCATGTCATTGCGGCATAAAACCGCAAGGAAGCCTTAGGCTTCATGCTGGGTAGAATGGCACTACAAAGAGGTTGTGACCTCATGTTGCAGTAGTATGCCACTACGATGAGGTTCCCAGATAGGGATAATGCCTCGGCTTTAGGCTATGTCATAGCGGCGTAGCACCGTAAGGAAGCACAAGGTTTCATGCCATGTGTCTTTAATAAAGAACTTACCTATAGTGTATGGAAAGAGATATCAGGCCGTCTCTTGAGGGTAAACTTGTAGACGTCTAAAATTATACACTGAAACCAGCTGGCACAAGGCCTTTAATGTGCAGCCAGAAGCACATGTAACTACACTTTATGAGTGGAAAGAATTACAATTGTGGTACAGAATTCAAGACATAGTCCATTCTTGTATCACACTGTTATTTAACCCATGCGGGAAGATTCAAGTCGTCAGTGACATCTATCCTAATGCAAAATGGATAGCTACTGTGGGGAACGCTCAACCCTAGACACATATATATGTTAAGATATGTGGGGGATTGTTGGTTCTCTTGTTCCTTGACATGAAGAGAGTTTGCTCTCAACATGCCTAGCAAAGTTTAGTCCCATATTGGAAAAGCACCATGAGTTATCTCAACATATATACTTGTATGTATTGTTGAGATATGCACATGGAGTCGTGACCCTAATGAGGGAATCATGTGGATGATTTTACTAGGAGGTAAGGATAAGGCTCCAAGGAAAGCATTCATGCTTTTTGCTCTTGGGAAATTAATTTCCATTGGGGCAAAGCCCCGTAGGGGCTTAGCGACTCGGACTCGGACACAGACACGGACACGGACTCGGGCTCATGGGCTCATGAGGCGTAATGTGGCATTTTGTTGGCGCACTTCGCACTTAGCACGTCAGCTTGTCACTAGGCACATAGTGCGCTTAAGTTGCACTCGTTGCGCGAGCCACTTGCGCGGCCAGGTTGAGCCAGGTTGCGCAGGGTACGCGGTTTGCGCTGGGTTACGCCATTTGCGCAGGTGCGCCAGATTGCGCAGGTGCGCCCGGTTGTGCCCGGTTGTGCCCGATCGTGCCAGTTGTGCAGGTTGTGCCAGGTTGCGTAAGTTGCGCAGGTGCGCCTGGTTGCGCGAGTTGCGCAGGCGCGCTAGGTTGTGCCAGATTGCGTCCAGTTGTGCGAGTTGCACAGGTGTGCGAGTTGTGCATGTGCGCCAGGTTGCGCGAGTTGCACAGGTGTGCTGGGTTGCGCCATCTTGTACCGCATGCGCATTATGCTCTGAAGGCACGCGCGCAGCTCGTAAAATTGGCGCAACTCGTACAGTTCGTAGCTTTCCACGTTTTGACTGATTCGTAACTAATCCTGGATTTATGGATCTGACATTATATCATGGCTCATATTTCGGATCTGGACAGTTACATCAGTAGCTATATATTCAGAGCCTCTCTTCTCTCTCAAAAAACTTCCAAGACTTCATAAATTCACGAAGAAAGAAGAGAGAGCTGCTGCTGCTGCGTACCGTGTCCTTCCTCGTGCAACCGAAGTCCATCATAGTTTCGAGCAGTCCGTCTTAGAGCAACTTTTTCAAGCGTTCCAGAGTTCACTCGAACTTGCTGGTTCCTGGAAGCTGACCGTGTGGGCGGATCTAGCTTTGAGCACTAGTATTTTGACACCCCAGCAGGCCACCACTTTTCATCTTTCGCCTGTCACCTTCACTGTTGCCTTTAGCAATTCGGACATCTTCTTCTTCTTAGAAGCACTGCTATCGTTTGCTACATTTACGAAATCTTCTTAGATTTTCGTATTCCAGAATCCTTCAAGGATCTCTGTTACGCACCTTTCTTGATGCGTTGCGTTGGAACGTTGTTCTTACAACTGTTTCATTCAGTTTTCTATTGAAAAATTGTGTCCCGGTTTTAACAAATTATGTGTCGAAGACAGTGATTCTTATGCGGCAAAAGCTTAGACGCGTACAACTTGGCTACATAATTCAATCTGACACCGTATTAAAAGATGTGATGCTCTGTAATCCGTGTAGATGACGGTTACGCATAAAACGTCAGTGCTTACGTTAGCGTAATAATTTTGTTTGTTTTGAGCATTGCCACGTGGCGATATGCAACATAGTGTGTATGCGTCATTTCGCATAATAATGACAATATGGTAGAGCAAAACGGTTATGAAGCTGAAGGAATTATGCACATTTAATGTATATGTTTCAAGTGACAACCATCGTATTAATGTGAGATTTGAAGAGTTGTAATGCACACCACGTGTCAAGTCGATCAAGTTATGCGTTTACGTTCAGAGTCGCTTCATGTACTGCAGTTATTACACAATATTATGCGTCAACATATTCTTATGTGCCAAAAGCAGAAAGTAGTGACTTTTCAGGTTCTGTGTATATAGACGTTACAGTGGGAATGACTATAACTAGCTGGGACGTGCTTCCCAAACAATCGAAAGTTGAGTGCTTTTGAACCCAATTGCTGCCCAAGTTTTGCCAGTGTATCGAAGTCAACAAATTTCTTCTTCCAATTTCTTCATCTTTGGATCGTCAACGGAGTAGAGAACTTAGTTGCAAGACTTGATCTCCACCGTCACAATTTCTCAATTTTTTTAACTTAGAATTCTATTGTTGTATTTTTGTTTATTTTGCAATAAAGTTTTCTATACTTTTTTAATGTCAAAATGTATGGAACGTATTAAATATTACAATGAACATGGCGAATAGTATGCTAATTGTCAAATTATAAATCAATAAATAATCTGTTGGATCATTATATAATTATAATGGATCATATCTAATGGATGACAAATTTTAGAAAAGAGAGACTGCGATTATTTATGACGAATGTAGTTAACAGATTTAGCATAGAAGGAGATATTTCTTCCTTTTGAAAATCTTTGAAGTTAAAATTAAATATGATACAACCCATATTAATATATAACTGACAGGTCCAATAATTTCTAGAGAACTGATCTCATGTAAAAAAATCTAACGGTAATTATGCTGTAAATAAGGGAAAAATTTCCTTCCGTTTAGAGGACTATATGTACAATAATGCATCATTCACCGGATAGTAAATAAATGATAATCCGCTAGAGCATTGTAAGACTCCAATGGGGATTTCTATTTTCCCTATTTCTATGGAAGAAATCCAATTTAGAAAAAACTTCTCAGGTAGTTTCTATCACCATTTCTATCCTAGATGGCAATGAAGTAGGATGGAAACTTTCTAGGAGGGTTTTTACATGTAGAAACTCTTATAGAAATTCTTTTCTCTCTCATGACAATTATTATTGGGCCCTACACCATTAAATTGGTCCTTTTACTCTGTGACACATAGGATAGAAATGGAGAAGCATTAGAGAGCATTTTTGTATATATGTCTATAATTTTTATGTAGAAACTCTTCCAACTAGGATAGAAATCTCCTTAAAGTACAATGCCAAGTAGGATAAGAACTCAATTTTAGAAATCACCATGTGAGATAGTCTCTAACAGTAATGAACTTATTGCCAATACTGTACACTAATGATTTACAAACTTATCAAATAAAATTAGATTTTTTTCTAAGGGCACCACCATTATTGCTAGGGGGCAACCCTTACTTGGGGCAGTCCAAGGAGGTGGAGATTTTGCTAGGGGGCATCCAAATTTTGCTAGGGGCAGCCCAACCCCCCAAACCCTTCATTCCTTCCCATAACCCATTCTATACTCTCTCTCCACCAAAAGAAAAAAAAGAGAACTCTCCCTCTCCCTCTCCCAAAACCCTACTTTCTTCTCCTCCACCACTCCACGCCTAATTCCTCCACCAAGATTTCTTCAACAACATTCGTAGATCCAAAAAGATGACACGCAAGTCGAAGCAACCGGAATCTAGGTACGTTCTTCCCTAATTTCTTCAATAATTTTGTACATTCTATTCAAAACCCTAGAATATTTTTAATTCTCTAAAAAGTTTTGATAAATTAGGTTTAGAATCTCTTTATGGTTCATGAAAGGAATTTTTGAACACAAAAAACCCACATTTTTTCTTGAAACCCTAACCCTAGAAGACGACAAACGAGCATCTTGTTTGGTCGTTCAGGTTTGAATATAGTAGGACTGCCAGGCCTGTGACAGTCCTAATGTAAAGCATGACTGCCATAGTCCTGGCAGTCCTCTTGTGAAAGAGGATTGCCAGGACTGTGGCAGTCCTGCTTTACATTAGGACTGCCACAGGCCTGGCAGTCCTACTGTAATGAGATATGGGGGTCCTACTGTGGCAGTCTACAAACCCGGATCCCGTGGTCGTCGGAGCAATTGGAGCTCTTCCTTCCAAAAACTTCTTGTATGCTGGGTTGATGAGGATGGTGAGTTCCGTTTTTGTAATTAAACTGAGATTTCCATGTTTGTAGACTTAATTCACTTATACTTTCATTTACAGTCTCAAAAAGCGAAGGAATTGGCCCAGACACTCCGGAGAGGTTACCAAAGTGACACTAGTGTCGCGGTCGCCAACGAGCTTGATCGCATCGACGACGTGTCAAGTTTTCCTTCATGAATAATAGGAAGTCTCGTTCAAAGGCCCGGCATGATATGTAGTTGGATGTGGAATGATCATTAGTTGGATGTAATCTGGATGTTTTTGTAAAGATATTTTTGTTGTTTGGAAATTTAAGTTGTTTGGCAGACTTTTGAAGGATATGTAGTTGACACTTATGTTATTTTTTTAAAGTTGGATATTTTGTCTGATATGTAGTTGTAATTTATGTACTTGTTTTAGCAAACTTTTCAATAGGACTGCCAGCACTCTAAGTGTAGGACTGCCAGGGGGTGGCAGTCCTATTTGTAAGTCATTGAATTAATATATGTTTACGATTCTAAAATTTTGGCAAAAGTGCTAAAACGGAGGTCCAAACATTTTTTTTTGTGATTCTAAATTTCAAAAGGCCATCTAACGGTGAAACAGTTAATCTCAGGCTCCTCGAAGATACGCTCATTTTGCGACAAACCGGGCCTCGTTTTGACCTCCCAGTCAAAAGTTATGGCCCTCCAAAGTTTCAACTGACCACAAAATGTAGGAGAATGACCATTCTCCGTGTTAGAACACGAAGAATGTTAATTTCACATGAGGGTGACCATTCTCTGTGTTAGTAACACGGAGAATGGCATTCTCCGTCTTAATTTACACGGAGAATGGCCATTCTCTGTGTTAGTAACACGAAGAATAGCATTCTCTGTCTTAATTTATACGGAGAATGCCCATTCTCTGTACTAAATTATACGGAGAATGGCCATTCTCCGTCTTATTTACACATAGAATGGAGGAATGGCCATTCTCCGTGCAATTTAGCACGGAGAATGGTCATTCCAGTGTTAAAGCGCAGGAGAATGACCATTCTCTGTCTTAATTTACATGAAGAATGGTCATTCTAGTGTTAAAACGCAGGAGAATGCCATTCTCCGTGTTAATTTACACGAAGAATGGTCATTCCCAGTGCTAAATTACACGGAGAATGGCCATTCTCCGTGCTAAAACACAGCAGAATGGTCATTTATATAACAACAAATTTCAATTAGAACTGCCAGCACCCTGACAGTCCTCCTTTTGTGTAGGACTGCCCGGGGTTGCAGTCCTAATTGAAACTCTCTGTAATAGAGAGTTTCAAAACTCTCATCACAGAGACTTACAAATAGGACTGCCACCCCCTGGCAGTCCTACATCAGTCCTGATACTGGATCGGATAGCCATTCTCCGTACTAAATTACACAGAGAATGACCATTCTTCGTGCTAAAACACAGAAGAATGGCCATTTATATAACAACAAGTTTCAATTAGGACTTCCAGCACCCTGGCAGTCCACCTTTTGTGTAGGACTACCAGGAGGTGAAAGTCCTAATTGAAACTCTCTGTGATAGAGAGTTTCGAAACTCTCATCACAGAGACTTAAAAATAGGACTGCCGCCTGGCAGTCCTACAATTAGGACTGCCAGCACCCTGCTACAGCAAGTATCAATTAGGACTGCCAGTACCCTGGCAGTCCTAATTGAATATAGGACTGTCAGGGGGTGGCAGTCCTGATACTGGATCGGATACTTTAACAAATTGGTATATTTTGGCACATATACTTGCACACAGGTAAACACATATAGCACACATGTAAACACATATAACACAGATAGCACACAGGTAGACACATATAACACAGATAGCACACAGGTAAACACATATAACATACTGAACTTCATATTTCACTGTATACAAAATTTACTCCATATAGATTAGTGGACTTCATATTTCACTCCAGATAACTGTGTTTTTCTTGTGCGTTCTGAACACACCACCTCTTTCACAGCCAACCACCACAGTTTGTCGTCCCGGGCGATTTTGGGCCGATCTGGATATCACTAGAACTATGTTGTTTTCCCGTTCAACTTCTCAACACCAATGTACCATACCCTCGCTTGATTCAAAACAAAGATCGGTTCAGAATAAATGGGCTACATTGACTGCAATTGGAACAGGTACCGTAAAATCGAAAGATCTCAAGTCCTACAATAGAACTTAAAAGTTAATACAATTAGACAACATCATAAAGCAAATAAGTTTCATAGATTAGGACTGCCAGAGAGGTAGCATTTCTTCACATATGTAGGACTGTCAGGCCCCTGGCAGTCCTACATATGTGAAGGACTGCCACCTCTCTAGCAGTCCTAATCTATGATCGGGACTGCCAGAGTGGTGACAGTCTTCTGTGTCACAACCCAATTTTTCACCCGATAAAAAGTTAAAATTTAGTTACCAAGAGGACTTCCGATGCATCAAAGTATTCTTCGGACGTGGCGGAAAGAGAGTATACAACATTTGATGATCCCGATTGTTCCATGTTCAATATTTTTCTACATTAAACACATAATTCAACTTTTTATATATGAAATTCATGTTTAAAACATTAAACATATATTAATTCGACGACTTACCAATAAATGGGAGAAGTCAATGACCTAGAGTTGAGGGAAAATTTGGGATAAAATTCAATGACCTAGAGTTGAGAGAAAAATTTGAAAAAAATATAGGTTGGGGAAAAACTTGGGATTAAATTTTTGACCTAGAGTTGAGGGAGAGAAGAAAAGAGTTGAGGGAGAAAAGAAAAGAGTAGAGGGAGAGAGAAAAAGAAAACGAAAGTTGGTATTTATACCTTTGCTTGGACTAGCCCCAAGTAAAAAAAATTGATGGCAAACTTGTAATATTTTGAAACATTTTTGGGCTAGCCCCTAGCAAAAAGGGTGGTGCCCTTAGAAAAAACCTAAAATTAGAAAACGTTCCTTGAGTTATAGTTCAACCTAATCCTGAATCCTATCATTAATATGATAAGCTGGGACGATTTATTCCAATATATGACTATTCAAACTACGACTTACAAGATTAATATGAATGGTTTAATGAACAACATGAGAGCTATAAAAGGAAAGAAGAATATGGATTATTTTGACGCTCATAAATAATATTCAAAACTCATGACCATCTTAAGTAATAATATTTTGTTGACCGCAAACCCAGAAACTCAAAAGATTAAATGATTATTATAGTTTAAAACTCAGAATTATTACAGTTAATCCATGAAAGAACTTAAGTAATATGTATGTAACTTAATCTACGAAAACAATCTGGATGAACAACACAAAACTTTATCAAAAAAATACTAAACTATATATATGTCATGCCACAGAACAAAACAATCAGGAACTATTCTATTGCAACCGTAGAATATATATATATATATATATATATATATATATATATATATATATATATATATATATATATGAAAAATTCTATAATACATCCACACATTTTGGATGTATCGATACATCCGAAAAATGGACCGTTGGGTGTTAATCCAACGGTTCAGATAAATTCAGATGAAATAATACATGAGACATCATTTAATGCTGTTTTTGACTTTTGACCTCTTGTTAACTTGCTATAGCAGGTCATTCTTCAATGCAATTTTTTAATGAACACCCTAAATTAACTCATATTTACTTTCATTTTCGTCCAGGTAATTTAATATTTTGTGCAACTACGTATATAAAATAATAATTGTGTGTCGGTCGGAAAGGAAGGACACAGTGTGTCCAGGTCTGTAGGCTATGTAGACGATAACACCACCGCCGCTTGCGATCTAGATGATGACACCGACGACGAAATGGAACATTTAGGACGAAGAATGGTACGTTTAGGAAGCCGATAAAAGCTCATTCTCTTAAATCTCTTCTTTGTGTAAATTAAATCCAAGGACGATACAATCCCTAAGGACACAGTGTGTCCAGGTCTGTAGGCGATGTAGACGACACCACCGCTGCTGGCGATCTAGATGAGGACATCGACGACGAATGGTACATTTAGGACGAAGAATGGTACATTTAAGACGGAGAATGGTACATTTAGGAAGGAGAATGGTACATTTAGGACGGTGAATGGTACATTTAGGAAGCCGACAAAAGCTCGTTCTCTCAAATCTCATCTTTATGTAAATTAAATCCAAGGAGGACACAATCCCTAATTTTAGTTATTGCTTAGCAGAGTCTGCTTAGTTGTTGTAAAATTGTGGTGTTGTTTCTGTGACACTTTCATCTTTAATCTTATATTTTCTATGAATATGTGTTCTGTTTGATTTTGATTTAGTAATCTTTTCGTAATTAGTTTTTTTGTTTCATCTAACAATTCAATATTTTTGTTATAAAGCTACAGGCCATGGTAGTGGTGGTGGAAGGAGAAACAGAGATGAAGAAGGAAAGCAGAAAAAGTTCCGGTTCGCGGCGGACTTCGTCGAGTTTCTCAATCAAGCGGAATTAAACCTCTTATAGAGTTCCTTAATTAAAGTTGATCATGATAACCTTTTATATTTTTCAAACGGCTAGTAGAATCTTTCTCGAGCCCTCCACAATCAAACGGCTAGTAGATTGTTTGCTAGTCTCAATTTTTTTTGTCTTTCCATCTTCCTCACTTTTTGTACTTCTCTCTTGCTATATATACAATAGTTTTCTTGTTTCATAGTACTATTATTCATTCTGAAATACATAGAATAGTTTTCTGAAATATAATAGTTTTCTTGTTCTCAAGATGTCTACTCGTGTGGTGGAAAATGTAGAAGATGTAGAAGATTGGTTGCCAGCTCCAAATGAAACCTTCATTCCGTATGTTGCACAAGATTGAAGAACATCTGTCGACGATTTCAGCTAAAGTTGTAAAGATCAATTCTAAGCTTTTTTTATTAGAAATTGAACAAATGAATTTATCTCGACGTTTTGAGAAGATTGAAGAATCTCCAGCTTTGAAGAAGGCATATTCATCTGGAGCATTTAATAATGTGAAGGTGGTTTCCGTTGAATCTTCTTCCGATGAGGAGGACGTGGAGCTATAGTCTAGTAGTAAAGCATTGGACCGAATTCTCGCATTGTCCCCTACAGAAGAAACTGACTTTAGCAATTCTTCTAAAAGAATGCATGGAAATTTAGATCCGGTCACACCATCGAAAAGTTTAACAAGGGGTTCAACCTCGAAGCCTAGCAATTGTACTAGTGGTTCTTCGAGTTATTACGACTATATTTTTGCCGATGATAGACCTGACGAGTAATTAATATGAGTTTTAATTTAATTCCAACAGTTTTTTCTCCTAATTTATTCGTTTCTTTTCTTAGAGAAATAATATCATCTTGCAACAAAATCTATATGTCTCGGTTTGAGATGAAGACCTTAGCTCCTTTAACGAGAATTAAAAATGGGGTATGTATAGAGAGTATATTTTTTCTTAGATGCCATCTATGTTTACTTTGGTTCCATAGCTTACATTTTTAATGATTTATTCAAATTGTGGGCATTGTCTCTGCTCTTCTCACCGCGGAGGAACGGAAAAGAACCTCCAATAAAGCTAATGTATGGTTTTCACCAATAAAGATATCGGTGAGTGAGCATTTTATTCTTGAATGCATATGCATTAACAATTTTTTCGTTTGTTTGTCCTTCGTAATGTATTAGTTGATGTGTATATAGAAAGAAACGTTACCTCCATCCGACAAAAAGCTTCATAAAATATGGAAGAAGTACAAATATTTTTAGAATTACATGGGATCTTTAAGCACTTGTAACGTGGTATTAATGTATTTCTGTTTAAATATTAATCCAAAATTTCTGAAAATTTACTAATTTGTTTTACCTAATTAATCCTGATTCAGATATATATACCCATTCATTTGGACGGACACTATACTCTTGCAAGAGTTTTGGTTAAAAAAACGACTGTTGAAATTTGGGACTCACTTGTATCTAAAGATGATCCGATTCAAAACAAAATAGTCATAAAAGAAATAGTAAGCTCATATTCATCAAATTTTATGAATTGGGTACAAGATACGCAGTATACTAATACATATTGTATTCTGGAAATTGTAGCTTTCAAATTTGGATCTCTTTCTCGAAGAAGAGATTTTAAAGTTGAGAGATGCTAGGTTCAGCTTTTCTACTTTTGCAATAAAACGTCCTTCTTATGTTCTCCGCCAAGACAATTCTGTTGATTGTGGGATTTTTGTAATTGCATTCATGAAAGACCGATGTAGTCTAGACTATAGTTCTCTCAATGTAAGTCCGAAAATATGTTGTCAAAAACTTACACTTTTTAGAGCAATATTTTTGATGTTATGTTGGTTATATGCAGTTTGATGCGGGAATGGAAAGACGCAAAGCTGCTGAATGGATTACAACTTTAGAGCACAATGAAGAGCTAAAAGAAGTCCAATCTGAAATGATTGAATATGGAAGACGATGATTTTTTTTCTTCTTCTTTTATATCTAATGTATGGAAACCCCTAATGTATTATGTTTATTTGTTTTGTTGAGTTTTAGTGACATTTTTGCCAAATGGCTTCGATTCTTTTTGATTAAGCAGAATCATTTTTGCCCTTCAAATTAATATAATTAAGCAGAAATGAGTCTTTTGCCCTTCCATCGAATGACATTTTTGCCCTTCTAATTAATTTAAAACACCCCCGAACCCTTCTATTACAAAAAAAAAAACCGTTTCGATTCTTCCTCTTCTTCCATACTCCACTCTGTACTCAAACCTAGGTCATTCTCCTCCAAAATCTTCAAACCTTCCTCCCTATTCGCAATCTTCACACCATGTCGGCATCAGCGACAGAATCATCACCGACAACATCACCAATTAGAGAAGATGCACCAGTTACAGAAAATCCAAAAGCGATAGACGGAGAACAACCGAAACCCTATTCTAAGAAAGTTGCACAAAAGAAAAAGGAAAAAGTTGCTAAACAAAAAGAAGTGCAAGAAGAAGTGCAAACAGAAGGTATAACTTTGATTTATGTTCGCAAATTCTGTATATATTACAAGGAAAATAATATTCTCCGTCATAAAATGCATTTGAATGTTAAATTCTATTCGCCATTTAATTTGGAATGGAGAATGACATTCTCCGTCTAACTTAAAACGGAGAATAACATTCCCAGTGTTAAAACACATTAGAATGTTCATTCTCCATTTTATTTTAAACGGAGAATGACACTCTTCGTGCCATTTGAAACAGAGAATGACATTCTCCGTGTTAGTTTACACGGAGAATGTCATTTCCAGTGTTAAAACCCATAAGAATGGCCATTCTTCGACCTAATTTTTTGTTTTTTTTTGTTTTGTAAAAAAAATCTGTCAGGAATAAGGATTCAAGACTTTTTTGTTCTACCTTCAAGACAATGCTAAATCTTATGGAGGAGGTCAATTAAGATGTTGGCCGTTTACCTGAGCCAGTTATTGGTTCCTTGAAGAATACCGGTTTCTGGAATTTTGTCGAGATTTTCTACCAAAACAGAGTCCACGTCTCCGAAGTGGCCAAGGTAACGGAAGGGCTTGAGAATTTAATTGCAAGTTACACAGAAGAAAAAGATGGCGTCGGGTGCTTTGAATTGAGCACCACTGTTAAAATCGCGCCAAGCATCGACGATATGGCAGTCATATTCGATCTACCGCTGAATGAAGAAAGCGATGTTGATGTTTTTTTACAGAAGATTGATAAAAGAAAAACAACAGCAGCCCACACCACCAGCATCATTGAGCCTGTGTAGAGATCACTTCACAAGATTGCTGGATAATACTAAGGACAAACTGTTTTCCATAAATAAATTTACTTTATTTATTTTGTATCTGAGAAAATTACAACTGTAGGAATCTAATCTAGAAGACGATTACTTTATCCCTTGGACGATGTGATGAAGAAAACTCGAACTTTGGAGAACTTGGACAGTAACTGGGCAATCTCTCTGTTCTCTCTGAAATTGACTCTCTCTGTCTGATGAAGATGAAGAAACTCTCTTTTATAGAGTTCTGGATAACTGTTCTGAAGCATACGCTCAGTCAGTTACTTGACATGTGCATAGCTGCAGGGATGCGTGGCGAATTCAGGTGAAGACACGTTGGAGTGCGGTTAAGAGTAGTGGAATATATCTAGGAGAGATTGGTGGCATGGATGCCACGTTGCATAACTTCTGAATAACTGAGTAACTGAGTACAGGACACGTGAGAACGTGTGTTGACTGTACGTTAAAAATCATCCTGGATGCCTTTGCTGTGATACGCTTGTCTTTGAAGAGGAGTCATACGCTAGCTTTTGAAGGCACATGTCTTGCATACGCTGACTTGGACAGCATAGAGCCATAGAAGGCTGATACGCTTCCTTTATTGATAAGGGGTCGTATGGGATCCATACGCTCACTTGGCTGGGAAGGAGTCGTATGGAGTCCATACGCTCACTTGGTTGGGAAGGAGTCGTATGGAGTCCATACGCTCACTTGGTTGGGAAGGAGTCGTATGAGGTCCATACGCTCACTTGGATGGCAAGGAGTCGTATGGGGTCCATACACTCACTTGGATGGCAAGGAGTCGTATGGGGTCCATACGCTCACTTGGTTAGGAAGGAGTCGTATGAGGTCCATACGCTCACTTGGTTGGGAAGGAGTCGTATGAGGTCCATACGCTCACTTGGTTAGGAAGGAGTCGTATGAGGTCCATACGCTCACTTGGTTAGGAAGGAGTCGTATGAGGTCCATACGCTCACTTGGTTGGGAAGGAGTAGACACATGGCTGTTCTCAATCTTCTCAAACACGCCATATCTTCAAATACTGACAAATATTTCTTGAGCGTCGTGCTGCAGATATGATGGCTGACAGACTGTCAGAAATGACAGTAATGATGGCTCTTTATTTATGATGGATGCTGAGCTGTCCTCGTAAGAGACAAAATTTTTTCTCGAAAACCTATATGACGGCTAATCTTCATAGGACAACTGTCTTTGCACGAAAGACGAAGTGTCAAATTCATCCTTCATTAAATACATGCTGTACTGTCATCTCAAGAAATAATAAAATATTCACTGAGCGTACGGCCTTTAGATGAACGTATGGCCTTGAGCGTATGACTTTGGCTGAGCGTATGGCCTTGAGCGTATGACTTTGGCTGAGTGTATTATGTCAGCGTGTCATAATTTTCACACCCTACAAGACCCCCTTCAAGGTTTTCGAACTTTATGAATTTCAAAAGTTCGAAATTACTTTGAATTTAAAGTGGGAACAAGTCCTGACACGCTGGCATGAGTTTGTTATCTTCCTCAATATCAGTGCCAATCTTTAGGGATTCTGTTTAAAGAATATCCGCCGTTTGAACTTCTTCTTTTCTTCTATAAATAGGTCTTCCAAGACCTAATTTATTTCTTTACTTTTGCATTCATCTTCGAGAGAGAAAAAGAAACTCAAGACTCAACTTCTTCTTCTTCGACTCAAGCTTTATCAATGGCACCGAAGATTGATGCTGCTGCGAAGGGAAAGGGGAAGGCTCCTGCGGAGTCATCTCAGCCCGCCGCCGCCGCTGCTAAGAAGACTACCAATAAGCGCGTTCGTCGAAGCGAACGCCCATTGAAGCCTTTCTATGGTGAGGATGATGATGATGAACAGTAACTATCCCCTATTTAGGGCTCTGGTTAGAACCAAATCATAAAACGTATCCCCTTTTTAGGGTCAAATACGTCAGAAAATACGCTTCCCTCTTTAGGGTTTAGCCGTATTCCATATTTTTCGTTTATACGAAAAATATGTTTGGAGCGTATTCTGTATGATACGCGTATTTTTGATGGAAATGTCGAAATACGCTGTCTTGAAAGAATACGCTATGTCAAGTTGTCTCACTGAGATACGCTAACTCCTGTGTTAGCGTATGCTTTTGATGATCATCTTGTCAACCATACGCTGATATGCTCAAACTGAAGATAAACTGAATTTTTTAAAATCATTCACTTAAGATAAACTGAGCGTAAAAAGTGATCTCTGAATCTGTCATACGCTTAGACTAAACTGAGCGTATATGGATCTTCGAGTCTGTCATACGCTTAAGAAAAACTGAGCGTATGCTGAACCTTGAGTCTGCCATACGCTTAAGGAAAACTGAGCGTATGCTGAACCTTGAGTCTGCCATACGCTTAGTAAAAACTGAGCGTATGTTGAACTTTGAGTCTGCCATACGCTTAGTAAAAACTGAGCGTATGTTGAACTTTGAGTCTGCCGTACGCTTAGTAAAAACTGAGCGTATGTTGAACTTTGAGTCTGCCGTACGCGTAATAAAAACTGAGCGTATGTTGAATTTTGCCATCTCTTTATGTTGAAGATATGTAACTTCTTATTCTTCTTTTGCAGTGGATATTCTGGCTCAGGAGGCAGAATTTGAAGGATGTGTAGGAAATAATTATAACAGTGACCTATCACATGTTCGTTTTCCCCAATTCGATGGACCTTCTACAAGAATAGCTCTTTTGACCAATCAAGAAAATGACACTTTGCTGAACCTGATGAGTGGACTGCCTTTACAAAGTGTGGATGGTGTTACCCATTCGAAGCCAGCATTTCTTTTCGGAGATGCTATTGACATGAATTCTCAGCCTGCTCTGGACAAAGTATCATACTGTTACTATAGGGATGGTGATGTAAATCAGCCAATGTATTTGACTGGTTTATCAAAAAGCATCAACATAGCTCGTTTATTTCATGCGAGTTGTCAAAGACAGATGAAGTGGGATATCACTCCATCCCGACAAGCAAAGGCTGGGTGGATAGGATATCGTCAAGGAAGATTCCGTAGTGGTACTGAACCACATGTCACATCTCTGCGAGGACTGCTACCTGCCACCATCCCTCCTGAGGACTCAGCACTGCTGAAGCCAGTCAGAGTCCCAATCTTTGCAAACGAATTTGCTCAACTGAAAAATGCCATCTACCCAAAACAGTCTATGAGGCTGACTGGTTTGGTAAATCCGGAGAATACCAGATGGACTGCTATTGTGAAATGGATTCTGAAGAATTTTGGTGAACAGCTACAGGTGATAGGCCTATATGATGCCATTAAGTGTACTGCTTATGGTTTTAGGCCAAACCCGGATTTGTTCTTGGCGTTAGCGGAGAGATATAACTACCGTACCGGCACCTTCATGACCCCAAGAGGCGAGATGGGATTCGCCCTTCATGAAATGACATATATTTCTCAGCTGCCAACAGCAGATCTGCCATATGAAGAATATATCCCTTTTGTTGATGAAATGAATAAGATCTCCGAAGCCAACCCACTGGTTCTTCATGTCTTTGAAGAATTGATGTGCCATTACAGTATTTGTAAGGCTTTTTATAAAGGACAAGGTGGAGAAGGAGATTCCAACTGTTATTCTTCCAAATGGATGGCCTATTTATTTCAAGGCCGTACTGATGAAGTTCAAAAGAAGAAGAAGTCTGAGCAGTATGTCGGTGAATTTAAACCTTTGAATCAAGCGAAGATTGATAGGCTTATCAGGGACACCACTCATGACGACATCGTCATTGAGGAAGACGAAGGCACTTATAAAGCCGGTGATAGGTTTGAGACCTATATTAAGCAGGGTGGCCGAGAATTATCTGCTGAGGGTCATCTGGCCGGATTTATTTCTCTCTGGCTGAGAAAATTCGTAGTTCCTGGCACCTGTTCAGCAGACAGGATGCATAGAGGAGTTGTCTTCGCAGCAGTCCGCCTGGATTTTGGGTATAAGATGGATTTGCTGACAGCAATGACTTGTCGTCTGAATGCTGGATTAAGGGCATATACAGACAGAATGTTCGAATTGGCAAGGAAGAGCCTTACATCCTTTCCTCGGGTAGAAATGCCCTTTACATATTTATTCGGATGGCTGCTTCTGCATTTTGAATCTCTCCTGGATGCTGGGATGGCTAGACCAGATGACACCTTTCTGGAAAGATACAGACACACACTAAAGTAGAAATATGACACTTTGACAGATTGCAGAACTATATTAAATAGGGGAGAATTGTGGAGCTTCACTTGTGTTCCTCCTCCTATTGGTTATAAAACCATGCCTGGGAGGCTGATTGATGGCGTTGGTGGCAATGAATTGGATGAGATTCAACATGAATGGCTGAAGAGAATCAGACCATCTCATTTAATCTGCCGCCGTGACAACATCACTTATCTGGAACCATATCTTTCGAGCAGATTTGCTCGGCAATTTGGTTATGATCAGTTGCATGTGGGCAATGCAACGACGTGTTTTGCTCATCAAGGCGGGTTGATTGATGGTGCTAGAGCTTGGATATATTACATTGCTAAAGGTACAGGGGCTACCTTTTCCATGCCAGATCCGGTCACCTATCATAGAGGAGCTAGAATATTGGCGTCTTACGCCAAGTTCTATGTATCAGCTAATACTTTTGATGAAAAATTTAGCATCTTAGGTAGAAGCTTTACTCATATTGAGAAGAAATCAACTAAATCAGTATTGCCTAGAGATTGTCATGATCAAGAAGATCCTCTGGCCACTGATGAAGTTGATGATGAAATTTTAGAAACTTTCTTCTCTGATGACATTCATCAACCATTACATGTACCCATCGGAAGTGCTGAAGAGAGTATATCTACCGATAATACCCCGAAGAGGAAGCGGGGCACAGGTACTGCAGGGCCTGCCCCAAAAAGAGTCACTCGAGCAGAGACTCGAAATCGTGGAGGAATTACCATTCTAGGGACTTCTCCTGCTTCCAATCGAGTCAGAGATGCTGATGAAGCAGGTAGTGATCCAAAAGACAATTATCCTACTGTTCCATTCACAAAAAGAATAGGAAGGAAAGTGATAGTTTCAAAAACTAAATCCGTAATTTGTCTCGATGCAGAGAGTCCCACCGATCGTGCTGTGCGATTGGCTTCAAAAAAATAAGCTGCTTTTGATTTTTCTGTAAAGACAGAACCTGTTGAAGAAGATATTTCTGAACCTGCTGGGTCTTCCATGCCTTCTGATATAGGATCGATTCCGCCAATGGCCGATGATGCGCAGGTAATTAGTCAACCTACGGTAGAGGCCGAGCATCCGACTGAAACGGCTAATGATTTACTGATTTTGGGGGAATCAGTGAAAGAAGCCACTTCTCTCCACCCAATTGCTGAAGCTTCAGAGAGCGAACAAGTTGACTATGAACCGTCGTCTCATTCTTTTGGAGAAGAAGACATGGAGATAGACGATGAATCACCGTCTAAAACTTCAATTGATGTACTGAAGACAATTGGTCAACACTCAGGATTGACACCAGAGCCGGAGAGGCATATAGAAGTTCAAGTTCCAAGTACTTCTGGGGCGGAAAGCAGTGAAATAAATCCCGTGTCAGAAAGCACTTTGAACAGACTACGAGACGGTCTGAATGATCCGAAGGAAACTGAATATGAACCAGCTCCAGGTAATATTTTATTCATCAAAATTTTGTTTTGTCTCTGCTTTATTGTCTTTTTGTTTTGATCATGCTTCTTTGATTCCAACAGCTGTAGGAACTGCACCGGCTATGAGTTCTACTCAAGCCCTCTTGTCCAAACTGATGTGGGTGAGGGGAGTTCACATTTGCCGAGTTCTCCAAAAACACTCTCTTCGGCTCCTAGAATAGAGGCTCCTCCTGCTCCTTCCTCTACTATTGCAGCGACTCCAGGTTTTGACACAGGGATAGCAAAGATCATGGGGATGTATTCAGATATTATTTATTCATATCTGGATACATTCTCGAGACGACTTATGAAGGATGAGACTATGCCCTTTTCGAGTCTTCGAGAGGCGACTAGTTTTCCACTTTCAGCTTTAAGACAGGCTGGTTATGAGACCCAATGTGTCTTTTTTGAACATCTCCTGAATGATTTAGAAGCAAATATCCACAAATATTGGGAGATTAAAAAGGAAAATATTGAGTCTCTGACTGCAGCTGAGATTACTCAATTGGAGAATGAAGCTCAAGCTCAGCACATTGCTCTGACAGAATTCCTCGCTCAGTCTTCTAAAGAGTTAATGTCAAAAGACGAAGAAATAATAAATACTCGTCAGAATATGGAGCGCCTAGAGAAAGATGAAGCATCAAAAGCTGAAGAGCTTAGAAAGTTGAGGGAAGAGCTAGCTCGTATTCAGGAGCAAATTGTCTCCGTAGAAAAGGAACAATCAGAGATTGCTACTGATCGTAAATCTGAAGCTGAACGTTGTAAACTTTTACAGCAAGAGCGAGAATTGATGCAAACCAATCAGATTGAAGAGACCAATCGCCGTAGCTCTATTATTGTGGAATATGACCAACGGATGATTGGAGCTGAAACAGCAGAGCGAATCAAGAAAGCTCATGAAGAAAAGCTAAATAATGTAATCGTTCATATTCAGGAGATAATTTCTCCTAAATAGATCTTTTACATTTATCATTTATTGAAGTTTTGATACCCATTTGTAATCAATGTTTTGATTTGATTGAAATGAATATTTTGACTTGATTCAATTTTGTGGATGATATTTTTGTAGAAAACATGTTCAGAGGTAAATAATACATAACATGTTTCAATAAAATAGAATATACAAATAAATTTTGTAACTCTATCATGATACTAAACCAAAGATAATTTTAGTTTAATACTGATTAGAGAAAACAGAATTCAGATATAAAGATATCTTTGGATTCTATTTTCCATGATCTTTGGACTCGGAAATCAAAAGACGAGATATCATAGAAAATATGATACATACTGAGATAGAAAATTCAGAGGTAATATGGACATGATTTTCTATACAAGATCTTTATTAAATCCACTGGGGATCTAATAAGACAAAATATCAAATTCTCTGGGAAAATGATACATGGTAGAATATCAGTTTCCTCTGGGGATAACGATATCGAGATAACTTTTGTAGAGAAGAATTAACTTTGATTTTATATTTGCTGGGGAATGATGAAAATATTATACATAATATTTCTTTAAGAATTTGCCATTAATAGGCATCATCGTGACTTTCCCATCCATAGAGGCAAGCTGGTATGCTCCGTTAGAAAAGACTTTGTTTACTACGAATGGGCCTTCCCATTTTGCGTCAAACTTGCCTTTGCTCATATGTGTCATGGTCATAGGACGTCTGACAGTAAGGACTAGTTTTCCCTTCTGATATGCTCTGACTTTGACTTTCCGGTTAAAAGCTTTTGAGATTCGGGCCTGATACAGCTCGATATTTTGTTGAGCATACAATCGTTTTTCATCTAGAGCTTCCAATTCTTGAAGTCGAAGACGATCATTGTTTTCTGTTGTAAGTTCATTGGAGATTGCAATTCTCAGAGAAGGAATCTGGATCTCAAGGGGAAGAACAGCTTCACACCCATATACCAAAGAGAAAGGCGTACATCCAGTCGCATTGCGAACTGTGGTGCGGTAGGCCCATAAACATTCACCAAGCTTCTTGCTCCAGTTGCGTTTGTTGGAAGAAACAAACTTTTTCAAGAGTTTGATGATCGTTTTATTGAAAGCTTCTGCCAATCCATTAGCTGCTGGATTATATGCTGTAGAAGCTAAATTATTGATCCGATGATCGTCGCAGAATCGAGTAAATTTCTGACTAACGAACTGCGGTCCGTTATCATGGATAATACGCCGAGGAACACCAAATCGATATATGACATGATGTTTGACGAAGTTAATAACATTAGAAGTTTTGACTTCAGATAACGGGATAACTTCAGCCCATTTGGAAAAGTAATCAGTTATTGCTAGAATAAACCGATGTCCTTTTGATGATGGTGGGTTGATAGGACCAATGACATCCATGCCCCAAGCCTCAAATGGCCATGATGCCGCTGTTGGGTTTAAGAATTCTGACGGTTGATGTATAAAGTCTGCATGAATTTGGCAAGCTATACATTTCTGAGCATATTGAATAGCGTCAGCCACCATCGTGGGCCAATAATAACCCATACGTCGGATACGATCTTGAAGTTTAGGACCCGGTTGATGAGCTCCGCAAACACCATCATGTGCTTCACGGACAATCTGTTGTGCTTCTTCACCAGCGATGCATCGGAGGAGAAGACCATCGTAAGACCGACGATATAGTGTCTTTGTAGTATGATTATAATAGAATCTGAGAGATCGATGCCGAATAGACGCTGCTTCACTCAGATTATCAGGAAGTATGTCATACAAAACAAAGTCTAGAAACGGGCGTCTCCAGTCTTCAGTTATGGCTTCTGTTTCATTAGAAAAGACATATTCCATAGTAGAATCAGAAGAAGACGAGGACACTTTGTCAAACTTTAATCCAGCATCAAGGTTGAGAGAATCTTTGTCTGGTTTATAAGGAAAAGCCAAAGCCAAATTATTCTCAATGCAGAATAGTTCTCGGTTATAAACCACTATCACTTGCTGACGTTGATTGGTATGGCTAATACAGCAGCAAGATTAGCCAAAGCATCAGCTTCTGCATTATAGGCTCGTCGAACATGTTCAATAAAGAAACCTTCAAAGGATGAGGCCATAGAGAGTGCTGCTCGATGATAAGATATCAAATCTTGATGACGAACTTCATACGTTCCTCTGATCTGATTGATGATAAGCTTGGAGTCTCCATAAACTTCCAAATATTGAATATCTAGATGTTTAGCAAGTTGAAGACCAATGAGCAATGCATTGTATTCGGCTACATTGTTTGAACATGATTGATCCAGAGAATAAGCCCTCTGAATAGTTAATCCTTCTGGGGATACAAGAACAATCCCAACTCCGGCGACAATATCGCCGTTAGGACCTATTCTAGATGCTCCATCAAAGAATAGACGCCAGGTAGGAATTTCTTCAGAAACCAGATTTGAATCCAGAACTTCATCAGGAATCTCGTCATATAATTTAGAATCTTCTGGAACTGCATGAGCTGCCAGAAAATCAGCAAGAGGCTGTCCTTTAACTGACTTCTGAGGAATATAATGTATATCGTATTGAGCTAACAAGATTCCCCAATTAGCTAGTCTGGAGTTGAGAATACCGGGTTTCTTCATCATAATCCTGATGGGATTCACTCTGAAAATGACATGAATCGTTTGACCGATAATATAATGTCGCATTTTCTGAACAACAAACATTAATGCTAGGCATTCTTTCTCGATTGGAGAATAACGCGGTTCAGCGCCTGTCATTGTGCGACTGAGATAATAAATAGCCTGTTCATGGCCATCTTTATTTTTCTGGGCGAGTAATACACCAAGAGAATGATCCATGGCTCGAACATATAGAAGGAATGGTATTCCCGAGATGGGAGGTACCAAAACCGGAGGGTTCATGAGATACTATTTGATATCGTCAAATGCTTTTTGACATTCTTCGTTCCAGACGAAAGATACACCTTTCTTCAAAAGTTTGTTGAATGGTCTGCAGCGTCCTGATAAGTTGGAAATGAATCTCCTGATATAAGCAATTCTTCCTTGAAATCCTCGTAGCTCTTTTAAGGTGCGTGGAGGACGCATCTCTTGAATGGCTTTGATCTTCTCGGGATCCACGTGTATACCTTTAGCGGTAATGACGAAGCCGAGAAATTTGCCACTAGAGACGCCCAGGAAGGACTTAGTAGGGTTCATTTTAAGTTGATGCTGACGCATTAAATCAAAGATAGTCTTCAAATCTTGGATATGATCCTCCTTTTGTCGACTTTTAACTGCAATATCATCAACATAGCATTCTACTATTTTCCGGAGATGTTCGCAGAATATAGTGCTCATTGCTCGCTGATATGTTGCTCCTGCATTCTTGAGACCAAACGGCATCACTGTATAACAGTATGTACCGATCGGCGTTCTGAAAGAAGTATGTCTCTCGTCGTCTGGAAACATTTTGATTTGATTGTATCCCGAATATCCATCCATGAATGACATTCGTTCGAAACCACACGTGTTATCGATCATGACATCGGTAATTGGAAGAGGAAACTCGTCTTTAGGACAAGCTGCATTGAGATCACGAAAGTCTATACAGACTCGGATCTTGTCGGTCTTTTTGAGGACAGGAACGATGTTAGCCACCCATTCAGGATGTTGTTTCTCTCGAATAAATCCGGAAGCCATAAGTTTGTTGACTTCAGCTTCAATTGCATCCATAATGTCTGGACGAAATCGTCGCTGTTATTGTTTGACTGGTTTAGCATTTGGCTTAATATTAAGTTTGTGCATTACAATCTTTGGATCTAATCCTGGCATATCCTCATAACTCCAGGCGAAGACATCGATATACTCATGAATAAGCTTGATCATGTCTTGTTTATCTGTTTCTGAAAGATTTTCACTGATGAATATTGGTTTAGGGGACCTTTCTTCCCCAACATCAATTTGGATCAGTTTATCTTCAGTAGGAGGTTCTCTCTGCTCGAACCTGAATTTCTATTGATTGTCTAATCTTTGAGCCCATTGTTCTGATTCGGGTGATATTTCAAAATCATCCTCATCTTCATCATTTTCTTGCGGGCCATCAACAGAGACCATATTGATGGATAGAATAGAGCGATGGAGATCGCCAATACTTGTGTCAGAATCCCAAGAAATGGAATCGGAAGACTCAGATCGTTCATCTTCAGATCGTTCGTCTTCATCGAATTTTGAATCTTCATGGACTATGTTGATAAAGGAGGTAGGAGCAATGTAACCCAAACCACATTTTGTCCTTCCGTATTTTAATAGAGGAATTCGAACAAGCATTCTTCTTCCTTTTCCATTATTGAGGCTGGTTCTGAAGTCATAACCCATATTCTTGATGATATTTTTGGACTGTTGACTGTAGCGACGTAATTGTAACCTTCCAGTATCGTCGTTTTTGTCATCTTCTTCCAGATTAGAAGGATTCTGGGGTCCTTTGTAGAAGAATATTGGATTTTCTCCCTTCTTTCGAATAGGAACCACGAAGTACGATTTTTGTATAGACTCTAATGATACATCTGTATGAAGAGTTTGAACAACTCCTATAGTTAGTGGCTCTAAGCTATCTAGCAATTGTAAATAACTTTGTGCATGATTACAGACATCAATATACTGCAAAGGAGATGCTTCATTAATATTAGATACTGTATTTACAACAGAAGGCTGAGCCTTATCAGACTTAGTCAAATTAATGACAAAAGAGGGAGAAGAAGAGCGATCAGAAGTTTTGTTTCGATTAAGATCGATAACAAAAGGCTCAGGAGAGGTGAGCTCCCTTGAAGAAGATCGTGGATAAGTAGTACGTCCACTGACTGGAATGACTAGAGTATCAGGTCTAGCCTGAGAAGATGGAAGAGGAGTGGTGCGTCCACTGACAGGAATTATCAGCGAACTTTGTGGAGCTTGGGAAGACGATACAGTAGTACATCCACTGACAGGAATTATCAGTGAACCTTGTAGAGCTTGGGCTGATGATGAAGTGGTACGTCCACTGACAGCAATTATCAGTAAACCTTGTGGAGCTTGGGCAGACTGCGGAGGAGTGATACGCCCTTTTACAGGAATAACAAAGGTATCGACTTTTGACATCTCATCATCATTATCCATAGCTTGCAAGACTTTTGAGTATTCATCTTTGTACATGCGAGCGTTATTGAAGTAAGCTTCGACTCCTTTGAATGGATAGAGATCGGCAACCTCCTTTTGAACTTCTCCATTATCATCAACATATTTGAAGCACTGATGAAGAGTCGAAGGAACAATATTATGTTCATGCAAGAATGGTCTCCCCAATAGAGCATTGTATGAGCAACCATGATTGTCGATGATGTAAAAAGTAACTTTAGTGCGAAGATCGCCTATTTGAAATTTGAGGCGAATCTTGCCCAAAGGCTCACTTTTTCCTTGATTGAATCCCAAGATGGTAGTGATAGTGCTGGAAAGGCTATGCACAGGTATCTTCAGTGCATCTAGCATAGCCTTCGGCATAATACTGAGAGCAGATCCTGGATCAATCAGTAGACGATCAACCTTCATAGAATCAATATATCCTGTATGATATAAAGGACGGTCGTGTCGATTATCCTCTAGCAGCATATCATCTTGCGTAAAGGTAATGTTTGGAATTAATTCTAAAACACTATGGCAATGAGAGACAGGTTCTGTTTCCAACTTCTTGAGGAGAGTTAGGCAGGTTTCTGCTTGCAACAGTGCTTCACTCAGAGTTTCTCGAGTCTCTTTAGAGAGGCGTAAGAGCCCAAAGATTGATAATTTAGCTGGTGTATTGGCTAGTTGAGCCAATATATCAAAATTATAAGGCTTTTCAAGTCCTGTAGGAGATGACTTTTTCAATGGTTTGTCAAAGCGGACTTGTTGTTTGCCTTTGTCAGCTGCTGTTGGTTTAGAAGGAACTGTCTCAACAGGAACATTTGAAGGCTCTTCAGTAGAGACTGGTGTTGGAGCTGAAATCGGAGGGACATCAGGAGTTTCTTCAGGAATGTCAGCATAATCTTTCAGATATATTTTTCCTGATCGAGTTCCAGCATGAACTTCGACTTCAGATTCTGGTTCAGGATCTATGGAAACCATGTTATAATTCTTCATCTTGCTCTTGGTTCTTTCATGCTTGATAAGAGCTTCATTCCAGAAACCGAGACCAACACGAGATTGGTTATGTCTCATAGTGATGGCTAAAGGTGCTCGGAGTCCTTTGCCTGAGTTCAAACCAGGAGCAGTAGCTAGATCATAACCCATCTTCGCCATTAATTCACGAGATTGTGAACTGTATAGATGAAATGCAGGCTTGTACCTATCTTCAGATTGAGGTACAGATTTTATCTCCGTAGGGAGTGAATTTCCTGCCAAGATGAAATTAGAGGTTAGATAAAAATCGGGTGTGATACTAGAAGTCACATTGCATGACTTAGTCTTCCCGAGCTTCTTTTTAGACAAAGGAGTCTTCCGAGGAGAAGAGGAAGACGTCTCAAACTCCGTCATTAAATCCGGGTGGATCCACATGATCTCTCCCTTCTTAGTTGTGACAGGAACAAGTCCTTCATTCTGTGCTGGTGGGATGTTCACCACTTCGAGAGTTGCTTTGGGGATAGGAACAATCCCACTTTCCACCATTAAAGGAGGGAAGTCACCGAACTGCATTGAAATTACATTTGCAGTGACTGTCTTGTCTTTGGGTGTCAGTGTCACAGCTCCTGATTTAATCATCTCTTGGATCTTTCCTTTTAATACATAGCAAGACCGGATTGTATGACCCAACATTCTATGATATGGACAATATTTTGGATGATCTGTCTTATTGGCTTCATCAGGCTTTTTGATTTCTGGCAATTGAATCTTGTTACCTTTGAGTAAGCATTCAAAGATACCCTGAACATCATCATCGTCGAAAGAATATTCTTCTTTCGGCCGAGGAGGTCTCTGTTGTTGATTTGTTGGAGCTGGAGTAGCTTGAGTAGTCTTTACCTCTTGACTACTGCTTTGGAGATTGACTTCAAGAGCCTCTTTTCCTTTTCGATTATTGGGTCGAGTATTATTGCTAGCACTCTGATTTGATTCCTTAGGAGCCATTTGTACCCCCAGACCTTTGAAGGTCTCAACACTGACCTCGGCAGCTTTGGCACTGACGATGAATGAAGGCCAATCTCGGAACTGAGTGGACCCTGTCCACATGCTGATGATTGGTAAGAGATTCGACTTGCAAGTGTCGATAGTAACAGCATCGGGAGTTCCGAGAGGCATTTTGAGGGCTTCTCTTCTGAATCTTTCAATGAAGTCCTCGGTGGTTTTATTATTTTTCTGTTTAATTCTTATGAGGGCTGACATAGTCATGTCATTGAGCCCTTCATAGAATCGTTCGAGAAACATTTGTTTGAAACCAGCAAATAAGGTAATGAACCCATCAGGGAGACTTCTATACCATTCATAAGCTGTTCCTTTGAGACATCCAACGAATACCCGAGTGAGGAGGGCATCGCTTGGTTGCAACTGATCAGTCATTACTTCAAAGTGATTAATGAACTGACTTGGGAAGGTAGTTCCATCAAAGAAAGAGATAGTCGGAGGCTTGTATTTTGGTGGATACGATACCTGCTTCCATTCTATCGGATAAGGTTGTTTGATGCCTAACCTTTGCAAACCATCCTTCTGTTTAAATACCTCAAATTGAGTTCGGAGATTCCTTAACTCTTCAGTAACAATTTCGGAGGATTGTGGAGTTGTAACTTGTTGAGTATAATTGGGAGGAGGGACTGCAGCATATATACCACCCCCAGCTCCAGACTGACTTGGAGTGGGTTGTACAGGAACATTAGATTGTACCCCCGGAATAGTAGAGGGTTCCGAGTTTGGAGCAACAGGAGTATTTAATACTACTGGAGGGGCTGTCTGTTGGACTTGCTGAGTTTGATGTTGAGCTTGCATAAGAGTGTGCATAGCATTCAATATATCTGCCATAGCTCGCAACTGTTATTCCAAGGAAGAAATCCTTTGTTCATGAGCTTCAGTGCTAGTTGAAGGTTCATGATTGCCATCCACCATGTAAGTGGTAATCATTCGAGGAATAGATGATGAAACAGTCTGTTCTGAATCATCACTGTGTGAATCAATATCTTTCCCGGGACTATTTACAGGAGTCAATACTGGAAAATTGGATTCTCCAAGGAAGTCCTCTGTGATCTCCGGATTATCACTTGGATGAGAAGATGAAGAAACCCTGGCCAAGGCTCCGGTCCTGGATCGGGTGCCGAGATAAACACCATCTTCAGAATCTGATATAACATCAGACCGTATGCTACCCCCAATATTTTTGGAAGTCATGTTGACAGAAGCATAAAGAGGTTCATCTTCATCCAATATTGGTTCATATTGAATCCGTTCGAAAACAGATCGTCTTTTTGGTGAACAACAACACTGAATCACAACCCGAGGTTGGAAGTTGCAACCATGCTTTTCATGGCAAATATGGGCAATGTCATGGCCAGACGGAGTATCAATTCTCCGTTTATTTTGCAAATACTCCCGGAGATCTGTAGGAACAGATTGGGAAGTACTTGAAGATAGTTTCTGTGTAGAAACTTGTCTTTTGTTCTTCTGTCTTCTCGGTTCTTGAGTGTATAAAGACTGATTAATTTGAGCCATATAGTTCTTGGCATATTCTGCATCAGGGTCTAGTATACTTGTCTCAATTTGATTAGGCTTCTTAATACCAGAAGTGGAACTGAGATGATTCTGATTAAGCTTATTACGAAGATCCACAGGAAATTTGACTTTGGTATCAGTCTTGGATACTTGTAATTTGCCTTTCTCAGATCGAGAAATTTTGAGAGAAGGAAGATGGGTATTATTCCGACTAGGAGTCGGTAATAATCCATCTTGAGAGGAAGTAGCCAAAAGGCGTTTTCCTTTGTTTGATCTAGTAAAAGTACTAGTCAAATTAACTCCAGAGGTAAAGACCTTAGGAGTAGAGGAGTTGACTAAAGAGTCTTTCTCCTTGGTTGGTACAAGATGTGCAAGTTGTGGGGGAATCATTTGTATGTTCTGTGGAAGAGAACCCCCAGCCTGATTTTGAGAAACAGTCAAAGGACTGTATCTGTTAGCATACGCTGACTTCAGTTTGGACTTCTGGTCATACGCTGCTTTTTTATTAGCATACGCTGGCTTTGGCTTAGCGTACGCTGCCTGATGTTGGTTTTTGTACGCTGCCTTTGCCGTATGCTGCCCTTTGACTGCAATACGCACAGAGTCATTAATGGCTAAAGAGCCGACTGCTGTTGTAAGAGTAGAGGGAGAAGAGACTTTGATATGTCCAGAGATGGTTTTCCTTGGACACGCTGACTTGGTTAAAGAATCCACTTTGTCAGCGTGACTAGGAGAAGCCACTGTTGCCGTGTTCAGAAAAGCCGAAGTATGCTTCGTTGAAATTGAAGACGTATTCTTGTCAGCGTGAGAAGTGACAGAAGCGTCTCGGGCTGTCGAAGAAGACTTAAGGAACATAGACAGAGCGTCCCTTCTTCTTGGCAGCAGGAAGAGCGGAGGAAGCAGTTCGGCCCTCCTTCGCCTTGAGCATTTCTTCGTAAGCAGATTGATCGAAATGTACGATCATCGTCTTCTTCGTCGAGCCGATCGACGAAGTATCGCATTGAGTTGTTGCTATCTCATTGGGGGAGACAGCTTTCTCCAGCAGAGTCGCCAATTTGTTTTCCATAAATAAATTCACTTTATTTATTTTGTATCTGAGAAAATTACAACTGTAGGAATCTAATCTAGAAGACGATTACTTTATCCCTTGGACGATGCGATGAAGAAAACTCGAACTTTGAAGAACTTGGACAGCAACTGGGCAATCTCTCTGTTCTCTCTGAAATTGACTCTCTCTGTCTGATGAAGATGAAGAAACTCTCTTTTATAGAGTTCTGGATAACTGTTCTGAAGCATACGCTCAGTCAGTTACTTGACGTGTGCATAGCTGCAGGGATGCGTGGCGAATTCAGGTGAAGACACGTTGGAGTGCGGTTGAGAGTAGTGGAATATATCTAGGAGAGATTGGTGGCATGGATGCCACGTTGCATAACTTCTGAATAACTGAGTAACTGAGTACAGGACACGTGAGAACGTGTGTTGACTGTACGTTGAAAATCATCCTGGATGCCTTTGCTGTGATACGCTTGTCTTTGAAGAGGAGTCATACGCTAGCTTTTGAAGGCACATGTCTTGCATACGCTGACTTGGACAGCATAGAGCCATAGAAGGCTGATACGCTTCCTTTATTGATAAGGGGTCGTATGGGATCCATACGCTCACTTGGCTGGAAAGGAGTCGTATGGAGTCCATACGCTCACTTGGTTGGGAAGGAGTCGTATGGAGTCCATACGCTCACTTGGTTGGGAAGGAGTCGTATGAGGTCCATACGCTCACTTGGATGGCAAGGAGTCGTATGGGGTCCATACGCTCACTTGGATGGCAAGGAGTCGTATGGGGTCCACACGCTCACTTGGTTAGGAAGGAGTCGTATGAGGTCCATACGCTCACTTGGTTGGGAAGGAGTCGTATGAGGTCCATACGCTCACTTGGTTAGAAAGGAGTCGTATGAGGTCCATACGCTCACTTGGTTAGGAAGGAGTCGTATGAGGTCCATACGCTCACTTGGTTGGGAAGGAGTAGACACGTGGCTGTTCTTAATCTTCTCAAACACGCCATATCTTCAAATACTGACAAATATTTCTTGAGCGTCGTGCTGTGGCTGACAGACTGTCAGAAATGACAGTAATGATGGCTCTTTATTTATGATGGCTGCTGAGCTGTCCTCGTAAGAGACAAAATCTTTTCTCGAAAACCTATACGATGGCTAATCTTCATAGGACAGCTGTCTTTGCACGAAAGACAAAGTGTCAAATTCATCCTTCATTAAATACATGTTGTACTGTCATCTCAAGAAATAATAAAATATTTACTGAGCGTACGGCCTTTAGATGAGCGTATGGCCTTGGCTGAGCGTATGGCCTTGAGCGTATGACTTTGGCTGAGCGTATGGCCTTGAGCGTATGACTTTTGCTGAGCGTATTATGTCAGCGTGTCATAATTTTCACACCCTACACAAACACTCAGAAGTCACGAATAAGGAAGTGAGAGACAAGTTCTTTGAATTGTTACGACGGCTTCGTGGCGGAGATAACGCTGTTAATCTAGATGATTTGGCCAAGCTAATAATATTCCACTTGTGCCATACAGTATTCTTCACAAAGTCTGGCAGTTCAAATTTGCCGTACAGATTCTTGGCCTTAGTAGACAGTATGGACGTCATCAACAGTATATGCTGGCCAAGGTTAATCCTGGCATATGTAATAGATAGCATAAAGAGGAGTAGAAGCAAAATTGAACAGGGGGATTACTCAATGGCTTTCCATAAATTGGAGGGTTGCACAATATACTTCCTCTATTGGTTTACAGAACATAGTAAATTTGTAGAAAGGAAGTTCGCCCCAATTCCTGATTACCCAAGATTTTTTATATGGAATGGGTACGAAATCTCAAACTTTCTCAAGGCCGAATATCACAACAAAATGAGATCGAAGATGATATTGGAAGATCTGGTTATACCTGTTGGGGAAGAAGAAGGGCACAAAGAAGATGAGCCACCTATAGAAGAAGTTAAAAAAGAGGGAGAGGAAGAACACCAAGAAGCAGGTGGGGATAATTTTGATGAACAATGGATACCACAGCATTATGAAATGGGCGCTGTGATGGACGACTCAGCAAAGGAATTGGAGGATTTGAGAAGACATCATTCTGATATTCTTGCGCAGAATGAAGAACTCAAAGGAAAGTTAAAAGAGATGGAGGCACAAGGAGCGCAGTTACGTGCAGCCAACCTTGAGAATGCCATACTCAAAGAAAAGCTGAAAGAGCTCAAGGCAGAAGAAGCGCAACAACGTGCAGTCAACGTTGTGATGGAGGGCTCTGTGCATGAACTGGAGGATTTGAGAAAACATCATTCTGATATTCTTGCGCAGAATGAAGAACTCAAAGAAAAGTTAAAAGAGATGGAGGCACAAGGAGCGCAGTTACGTGCAGCCAACCTTGAGAATGCTATACTCAAAGAAAAGCTGAAAAAGCTCAAGGCAGAAGAAGCTCAACAACGTGCAGTCAACGTTGTGATGAAGGGCTCTGTGCATGAACTGGAGGATTTGAGAAAGCAGAATTCTGTTCTTATTGCAGATGTACATGCACAAGGTAAAATCTTTTCTATTTCAAATTTCTGATTTGTAATCTTCCAGGAAAATGGCTATTCTCCGTGGATTATAACACGGAGAATGGTATTCTCCGTGTTATTTGAAACGGATAATTGCTATTCTCTATCATTTTGATACTGGAAAGGTTATTCCCCGTGTAATTCCAAACGGAGAATGCTATTCTCCGTATTATATTACACGGAGAATGTCATTCTCCGTGTTAGATTCACATCATACATTTCATTGTTATTTATTTTATTTCAGTGCGAACAACCGAGCAACTCAGAGAAACAAATAAAAGGCTTGTTGAGGAGAAAAGGAAGCTTCAAAATAAATTTGAATCGTTCAATATTGAAGCCACTGAAAAGGATGGAAAAATCGTTAATCTCGAAGCCATAGTTGTAGCATTGCAGCTTCAGGAGATTGAAGCATCTCCTGAACTTGCTGCTCCAAAAGAAGCCAAAAGAAGAGGAGGATCGGGGGGAAAGAGGTTCAGAAAACCATCAGCGCCATTAGCCGTTGAAGATGTTACTCCCTTAGAAAAGAATACAGTTAGAGAGGCTAATAAAAAGCGAAAGACTAATGCCGCTCCAAAATCCGGAGAAGACGCCAAAATGGCTGAATTAAAGAGGAATCGTGTCATACTAAGGGAATGCGATGAACTCTTACTTTGGAAAGATACGGATGAAGAGCTGAAGAAGCAATACATCGACATCGTAATTCCCAAAAAGAAGTGTCCAAAGTATGTATTATGAACCCTTTTTTTTGTTTTTCCTAGACTTTTTTTCACTATTATGTAATGAGAATCTATCTTTATTAATTTAATCTAAACTAAATTTATGTGCAGTGATATTGTACACTTATTTTCGTCGGAAAAATGGTGAAAATGGAGTTTCAGTCCAGCTGTCGGCAATAGACCTGCAAGACATACTCAAGTATGACGACATGGAGGCTGGCATACTGAACCTAATAATAAGGAAGCTGAGAAATATTCAATGCATTAAAAGAAGGTGTGCCCCGTCTAGTTCAAAGGACGTGCCATTGATCCAGAAGCAAAAGCCGGCGCCCCAATCACATAAGTGGTCTGCATTCATGATAGCCCACACATTGGTAAGAATTCAAACAGAAAAATCCATATTCATGTGTACACCGATGAAAAATGACAGTAAAAAATTACTCATAATATTGTGTTTTGTTTTTGGGAAACAGACCATCGTTGAACGTGCCAATGAACCAGACGTAAAAGCCGGTGCCCTTCAAGACATCCAAACAGATGTAGTAGACTTCGTCATGGGTTTGGAGGACGACATAGAGTTTCTATTCATCCCACTCTTTAATTCATCCATCAGACACTATACTCTGCTCACATTCAACTTTATCTCCTATGACTGGATACACTACAACTTCTTGAGGCAAACCACGTACGAAAGTGCAAGGTGGATGCAGAATTAATGAAGAACACCTTAGAGCCTATCGTTAGTAGAAAAGTTGATATGATGAGGGAGAGATTCCCAACGAAGATGGAGTATGAGGGCAAAGTGTTGAATTGTTCTTCAAATTGCCCACAACAAAAGGCACCCAACTGCCTCTTGTACACGGCGTATTATATGCAGGGGTTGATGACTACTCCCTTCGAAATATCGGAAGGAAATGACGATGACACTCATAAGGCCGTTACAATGATGAGGTTGCTATGGGCTAAGAAGTTGCTTTCAAGCAAATATGTAACACGAACCAAGAAATGACATTGTAAAACAACAATATAATTATGTAATTGGGCAAGGAACTTCTGTCTTTTATAAGCTCTGTTTTTATAATAAAATCATTTTTGAATTACATTTACATAGTCAAAACGTTTGAGGATTCTATTCACCGTTTATATAAACGGAGACTAACTTTCCCGTTTATATTAAAACGTTTGAGGATTCTATTCACCATTTATTTCGGAACGATTCTTCGTCTAAATTGAAACGGAGAACAACATTCCCAGTGGTAAAACACATTAAAATGTTCATTCTCCATTTTTATTTAAACGGAGAATGACGTTCTCCGTGTCTATTGAAACGGAGAATATTATTCTCCATTTAGTTTGAAAAGGAGAATGAAGATGAGCTTGATGAGAATATGACGAGGTTGGTATGGGCTAAGAAGACTACAATGATGAGGTTGGTATGGGCCAAGAATTTGCTTTCAAGAGAATATGTAACACCACCAACCTAGCAATGACATTGTAAAACAATAACGTAATTATGTAATGGCAAGGAACTTCTGTCCTTTATAATGTCTGCTCTGCTCTGTCTTTTATAATAAAATCATTTTTGAGTTACATTTATATTGTGAAAACCACGAAAAGTTTGAATTTTATTTACATATGAAAGTCTGAACTACTACATAAAATCCTACTATCAAGAAAAAAGTTGAATGTGAGCTGCGTGCGGGCATCGCAGAGCAATGGAACTCCTTGAGGCAAAGGAATTCCTTGAGGCAAATCACTTCATCGTGCATCGTCAGAGCAATAGAACTCCCTGAACAAAGGAACTCCATGCATAGTCAGAACAATGGAACTCCATGAACAAAAGAACTCCGTGCACAGTCAGAGCGAATCAAAGTGCGAGCGCTTCGACAGAGTGTGGGTTGGCAATCAACCCAAACCCTGCGGCTCTTCCAGTAACCAACAGGAAAGAGTCTTGCCAAGGTGGGGGATCGGTAGAGTGCATCTCCAGGATAAAGAAGGATGCCTTTGCAAGGTGCTCTGCCTCAAGGAATTCCTTGAGAGCAAAAGGACCTTGCAAAGGAATTCCTTGAGGCAGAGCACCTTGCAAAGGCATCCTTCTTCATCCTGGAGATGCACTCTACCGATCCCTCACCTTGGCAAGACTCTTTCCTTGAGGCAAAAGACCTGCAAAGGAATTTACTTCATATTGCATTCTTTCGAGCAATGGAACGCCCTGAGGAAAAGGAATTCCTTGAGGCAAATCACTTCGTCGTGCATCGTCGAACCAATGGAACACGTCGAACAATGGAACTCCTTACGGCAAAGGAACACCGTACATAGTTCGAGCAAATCAATGTGCGGGCGCTTCGACAGAGCGTTGGTTGGCAATAAATCCAAACCCAGGTGCATCTCAGTCTTCTGAAGGACTTCACCACCAAAGCTTCTTCGAACGAGGAGATCGACAACCAAGAGAAAAGCGTCTTACCAAGGCGGGGGATTGGTAGAGTCCATCTCCACAAGAAAAGCTAAATGAGACGAGAACAAACTCTCCCTACACTACTGCCATTTATAGGCAAGGAACAACTCAGACTCATACGCCAAGTGGCAGCCACTTCGAATTCAATTCAATTAATTTCCATCAATACCAATGCATCTGCCCCTTCTCAAGTAAAGCTAAGTAAGACTAGAACAAACTCTCCCAACTGCTTCCATTAATACCAATGAATCTGCCCCTTCGAATTCTGCCAACTTTGAAGAGGGTTTCAATTTTAGAGAGAAACTTTGATACAATATGGGGTATCAAAGTTTTGATAACCCCTATGTATGACATGTGGGCCCTGTCAAAATTTATGTGTATATATATATGTTTACATGTTTTACAAAGCAGGAGGGGCCCACATGTCATACATAGGGGGTATCAAAACTTTGATACCCCCTACTGTATCAAAGTTTTTTCTTCAAATTTACTTAACTTTTAAATGAGAGAAACTTTGATACAGTAGGGGGTATCAAAGTTTTGATACCTCCTATGTATGACATGTGGGCCCCTCCTGCTTTGTAAAACGTGTAAACATATATATATACACATAAATTTTGAGAGGGCCCGCATGTCATACATAGGGGGTATCAAAAGTTTGATACCCCCTACTGTATCAAAGTTTTTTCCTCAATTTTACTTAACTTTTAAATGAGATAATCTTTGATACAGTAGGGGGTATCAAAGTTTTGATACCCCCTATGTATGACATGTGGGCCCTCTCAAAATTTATGTGTATATATGCGTACACATTTTATAAAGCAGGAAGGGCCCACATGTCATACATAGGGGATATCAAAACTTTGATACCCCCTACTATATCAAAGTTTTTTCCCTTTTTAATGGGCCCCATACATAACTTACAAAAAAAGTATAAATAAAACAAAATTTTGTTATAGTCAAAATTTGAACCAATGACCTCTTAAATACAAGTCTAGCATTGTAACCACGACACCACAATAGCATTCTCCGTTTTGAATTACACGGAGAATAGCATTCCCTGTGTTAAAATGATTGGGGATTCAATTTGCCGTTTAATTTGGAACGGAGAACGGCATTCTCCGTTTAATTTGAAACGGAGAATAACATTCCCAGTGTTAAAAACACATTAGAATGTTCATTCTCCGTTTTAATTTGTAATGGAGAATGATATTCTCCGTGTCATTTGAAACGGAGAATTATATTCTCCGTTTTGAACTGCACGGAGAATGTCGTTCCCAGTATTAAAACGATTGAGGATTCTATTCGCCGTTTAATTTGGAACGGAGAACGGCATTCTCCATTTAATTTGAAACAGAGAATAAGATTCCCAGTGTTAAAAACACATTAGAATGTTTATTCTCCGTTTTAATTTGAAACGGAGAATGATATTCTCCGTGTCATTTGAAACGGAGAATGATATTCTCCGTTTTGAACTTCATGGAGAACATATTTTCTCCATTTTTTATATTCTCTGTTTTGAACTTGGAATTTGATATTCTCCATTTTTATCTAATTGTCTTCTCAAATTTTTGCATTGGAGAACATATTTTTTATCTAATTGTCTCGTGTGAATGACATCTTGCCACATAGGAAAGACATTGTCTTATGTCAACGACGTTTCATTTGATTTTATTTGCTCTTTGTCGCTATTTCGCTTTCGTACTTTACAATTATGAAAAGCGTAACCCGATTTTTTACAAACTCTACAAGTTCTAGGCTTCGGGATAGGCTGACTTTCTGTAGGCTGGATTGATTTCCCTTGAGAAGTCCTTCCTTTTGTTGCTACCGGATATGGCTCTTTTAAAGCTTCATGCACTCCATGAACTGCATCAGTTACCATTTGTTCTTCTTCACCAATATCGGTCACCATTTCTTTCAACTCCATCAGAACAGACGACATCAACTCCGTTCCCCTCTCTTAAATTTTTCTTTATTTTTTACAATAATATGTAAACAGATTAACTTGTTCATTAATACCACCATACCTTCTGCTCTCAATACTGTCTGGGTGGATGCATCTTCTTTTTGAGACAGGTCCGGAGAGATAACTCTCTTTGCAATCCTTGAGCCAACGAGATTTTATCAAGTTATTTGGAATATCTCCAATTTGCAATCTCTTCATTGCTGAAAAATATGCCTACAAGGAATTCCTTTGGTCTCCATCCACAAGCATTCACAATTTATGATTTTGTTGGCTGGATCAAATATAACCTTCCGGTTGACACTGTTTGGCGATATATACTTTTGGATAGTGCAAACTTCTGCCTCTCTTATGATGTGATGATGGAGAACAGTACATGCATCAGAACATGTGATTTCCTTTCTTACCTCTATAAACACCGTTTTAGTGTAAATTGCGGCAAATTTATCTTCTATTACGGTCCTGCTAGTTTGATTCACAACTGGTGTTGAGAGTTTATCAGTGACATGCTTACTCATCTGGCCGTAACGTAAGGCCGCCAAACCGAAGTCACAATTTTGAAGGGCCTTCCATAGTGGCAGCTTCTTATTCAAAGATCTTTTCAGAAATGCGTTCATAGATTCACATCTATTTGTTGCAGTAGAACAGCCAAAGAAATGCCTACGTAGGAATGTGTCCACCCATCGCTGCCTCGTTCTGTACAATGCACTGGTCCACTCATTGTTCTCTATATTATAATCCATTAGCATCTGCTGCCAACGGTTTTCAAATTCTTTGACTGAATAGTACTTGTTGTCACGACCCGCACCTTAGAGTAAGGGCACGAGAAGTGGGTACGTCCAGCCTACGCCGCAGTGTCGACGGTAGAACGCTGTCCTAGGTCACAACATCTAACAATATAATGCTAAGCAGTTTATACTCCCCGAATGGGGGTGACATAGCAGAAAGTAAACTCAATCACAACTAAGGAAGAAGAAGTACGATATGATATAGAACTCAAAATGAAATAAGATGATCAGAAGAGTCTAAGTGTCTAAGATAACAACTCAGCAAACATCCAGAAATACAAAGTCTCAACTACAAAATGTGAAAGAATATATACAATCCAGATCCCAAATGACAGAAATAGTAAAACCTAGACTAGGGAGCCTCAGTCTCTAAAGCTAAGGGATCCGGCTGGAAATTCGGATCACATGTGTCATCTAGAGCTGTCCCATAGAAGGTATCCACACAGGCCTCCTCCTCGTCCTCCGTAATATTTTTAACAGGTCCAGTCAGGACAGGAACGAGCACAATACATCTCAACAGATCATAGCATGTTAAAAATATAAACATGCAGTAGAGTAAGATACAGAAAACTGAAAGGAAGTACATGATGTAAAAGAAAGAGAACTATAAGTAAATAGCTACTGTATATAGAGAACTAACAGTGGCTAGTGATGTAGAGTACATGATAGCACATGTGAACATGACAGATTAGTACATGATCTACACTAAGGAGTTTCACATGATCTACACTACTATGGAATTTGTTCACATGACTCTTTGTACTCCTCCGTTTCCCCAATCAATACACAAGGATCTAAGCAGATTATGTTATTATACGTAATATCATATGAAGGCCCATAAAAGGGTGCACGTGATAGTATACATGAGGGCTCCGTGAACATGAGAGTACATGATTCACAAGAGTGTACATGTATGGTGAAAGCACATGAGTACATGATGAAAGTGAAACGCACAAGACATAATGTACCCGATGCTCTCGAAGGGGATAACATCGCATGAAGAGATCCATATAGTACTAATCCGTGATAATGTCGTGACAGCATCAAGTAAAGTAATCTAAAGCAGGAATATAATTCTAACAAGATATAAAATGATCAGAGAATGTACTCGCCTGTATCCTGAATGTCCGAAGAGAATATACTGTCCGAGGAGTGGTGTCTGTCTCCTATAGAACAGTACAAGTCACAACAAGTCTAAAATAAGGAAATAGACTGCTACAATGTATCTACATGAAGTTTGGGGTCAATCTAGGCTAAAGTCAACCTTTGGTCAACTCTAGTCAACCCTAACAGTCAAACTAGGTCAATTCTAGTCTAATTAAGTCAAACTAGGTCAAACGAGGTTAAACTTGGTCAAACTAGTCTAGGTTGGTCAAACCTAGGCTTAACAAGTTAATTCTAGGTCAACTAGCTAAATATCATACAAATCACCTATCCTAGTGATACACACAGGCCATAGGCCAAATACAAATAGGCTAATGAAATCCCTACTACACATTCACATACACACTAGTAACCATTTACCCACAATATATATATATATATGTAAATACACATACATGTACATTAGGAATTATATATATATATATATATAATGTGTGTGTGGATTAAATATGTGTAGACATATATGTGTGAGATGTTCTCATATGTGGTGTCATGATACACATGTGTGTGTGTGATTGCAATGTGTGAGATTGTGTATGTGTGTGTAAGATACATAGGAAGTGAGTGAGTGAGTGAAATGCATATGTATGTCAATTTGTGTGTGTGAGTGACTGTTTGTAGGTGTGAGTGTGAGAGAATGTGTGTATGTGTTGTAGGAACGAAATAGTAAAGCGTAATACTCTAGAGGGGGGTGAATAGAGTTGGCAGCGGAATAATGCTAATTAAAAAATGTTAGCAGCACAATCACAGAATATTAATCACAACTGAAATAAAGTAAAGACAGAGTTAAGAGAGCAAACGCAAAGACAACGATGTATACTGGTTTCCCTCTGTTGAGGACTAATCCAGTCGGTAGAACTCTTGCTACCAGTTGAATCCACTATTGGAAAAATCGTAAGTTTTCTTACGAAGTCCTTGCAACTTCTACAACGCGAGCTTTGATACGAAGAACTCGTCCAACTTCAAATATGAAGAGGTATTCTTCAATCAAGCCTTCTGATTACAATCTCTCAGAAACTTCTAGACCGTACCGCACTGGCAAATTGACTAGAGGATTGTAATTGGCTTGGGATCTGAAATTGAAAACTCCAGAAAACTCTTTGAAAGACTGAAAGCTTTAGATAGAGAGAAGATTGAAAGTGAATGAGTGAGTTGAAATGATCGAAATCCTTCTCTATTTATAGGAATTTCAAAGGCAGACTTCTGACAGAATTCGGGCAGAATTCGGGCAGAACTTTATGAGCAAATCTTGGTCAAATCCGCAACTGCAGGAGGACCAAGTTCTAAGGATTCAAAATCACAACGGCCACCAACCGAACTCTGGCCGAACTCTGGCCGAACTCGGTCCGAGTTCTGTCAGGGTTTAGTTAGGGTTTTAAAAAGCTTTTTGGTGATTTTTGAAAACCTTTTTGAAAACCTTTTTGTAATCCTTTTTGAGAGGACATTTTAAAAACATTTTGAACTCATTTAAGGGTAGCCTATTTGCCAGTACGACTCAGTGTACAATATATTCCTAGACTCAAATAAAATAAAAATATATTGCAGAAGGAATTACAGACTCGAGTAGGCAAACAGATCTTTGGTCTTGAATTCAGTGGATAGTCATTCTTGATCATGTTCAAGAGTCCGAGATGTCCCGACTAGCTTTGTATATCCAGACAGAGTTTAATCAATTATTAAAATTAGGTTTGACCATATGACCAAATGGGCCAACAATCTCCCCCATTTTGATAATTGACAAACTATGAATGATATAACATTAAGCTTGTTCAAAATATCAAAAAAAATAGAATTGTTCATATCCTGTATTATCTCAAAAAAAATGTTAGATCTTTAATTTTCTTCTCCTTTGTCACTTAGCAAAATAATTGCAAAAGATAAAGCTCCCCCGCAATCAAATGCATAAGTAACAAATAGTGAGAAAACATATATAAAAGAAATAAGACAGAAATAAAAGAGAATTATCACAGGCATGTATTAAAAAAAAATCATCACAGGCATGTAATTTCACAGGCAGTTATAAAGAATGAAGCAATATAAGAAATAGTGCTATCATAAACTGAAACTGAAACATAGTGCTGAAATAAACTGAATACCATAAACTGAGGCATAATAAACATGTCTATGAAAATAAAAGAGTACTGAAGCAAACTAGAAAGTGCTAATAATAAAAAAGTACTGATAATAACTTGGAATGTCGGAGCATTTCCAAGTGCACAATAAAATATCACTCAAAATCATATAGTCACATCTCCTCATCATCATCCTCATTATCATCATCAGCAGCTCGATCAGCATGTCCTGAAGTACCAGCTCCAGAGGTACCAGCACCAGAAGGATGAGGAGGGGCGCCAGCGTAGAACTCACCAACAAAGTCACGAGGTGGAGCATGATCAGAAAGTTACCAATCATAGGCGTTACCGGGCTAGAAGTAGGCATGAATAGCCTCATCCTCACAGCGGTAACCAGAGAAAGCTGGATCTCTAGGGATGGAACCGGCTGAATGACCAGTCTGGGCGAAACGAAGATCAGCTAAGGAATTTGCAAGCGCCTGATAGCGGATGACGTCGCAGAACTCACGTTCGTGGGCCATGTCCGTCATCGAGATGTGCAAAGCAGATAAATGCTGATGTATGCCCTCAAATGTCATGGCATACTGATGAGGTGGTGGAGGAGGTGCAGTAGGAGGAGCAGGAGGTGGAGCTGAAGCAGTCATGCTACGATAAGATAACTGAAGAAACTTGGGCTCAGGGTCTTGAGTACAAGTCGACAGATCGATATCGAAGCGCTGAAAGATGCGTGGGAGAATCATCGCGTAAGAGAGATTTCTATCTCTTGTACGACAACGACCCATCATCTGAATCATGGTCTTAGGGGCAGAAAATAGAATCTCCTTAAGAATGTGGTACATGGCGGACAGCTCAAGAGAAGTCATATCATCCTTTGAAGTAGATTTTGGAAGGATAGTGGAATAGATGATGCGATGCAATTCATAGTTAAACAAGTTCAGGTTGTTAGCCTTGAACTTTCCAGAGCGTACTCTATCAGGTGCACAGAGTTCCACTTTGAAACTGGCGAGTGTCGTGCCTTCGAAAAAATCAAATTCAGTGATGTCAACTAGCGGTTCACCTTCGTTAGGGATACCAAGGATCTCCGCTAAGAGGTCATCATTGAAATTGATATCAATACCTCCAACATGAGTGCTCACATCAAAAGTGTTTAATATGAGATTGTAATAAAATAATCTAATGGCATTAGTTGCTATAGGAAAGCAGATTTTAACAAAAAAATGTAACCCTAATGCCTCAAAGAAATGACGATGATCAGAAAATACAGTCCATTTGACTGGAGCGCCTCTGCATATGGATCTCATGGAGAAGTCTCCATACCACAGTAGGGCTTGGTCTAGGGTTTGAAAGAAAAACCCGTCGAACGCACCGTCGCTCGTTTGGACCGGCAAAAAGAGGGAATCCGTATGCGGATGCGAAGATGTCCCTTCCTCACTAGGGTTCGTCTTCTTCCTCTTTGAAGGATTGAATTTGGGTGCCATTTGTGCAAATTGAATTAAAAATGCACTAATTGAAAAGTGGAGAAAGATGGGGTTATACCTTCCGAAATCAAAGTATGTCGAAGAGAACGACGAACTCCGCACGAATCCAAATTTTGGATTAATTTCACCACTTGGATTGGAAGAAGGAGGGTGGTGAAAAGCTAGGGTTCGGGGCTCCTTCGCGGCTGCTGCTGCTGTTGTGATTAGTTTGGAAGCAATGAAGAAGAAGGGCTTCTCGGGTTCTGTATATATAACCTGACACCCTCAACCGAACTCGGGCCGAATTCGGTCAGAACTCTGGTCGAATTCGCCTAGGGTTCTTTATAGTTGATTTTTTGCCATTCTTTTTCATTGTCTCATTTCAAATATTTAATTCAAAGATTAGTCATTTCAACTTCAATTAACATAATTAATATTATTTTATAGATTAAATGTCGTTACACAGCGACTGTTTCAGATTAGCTGTAGGAGTACTGTCCCAGCTGGCGGAGGTTCACTGGAGAACTCTTAAGTACCGTTTCGCTTCAACCGTAGTTATGGTGACAAACAGACTCTTTATTGGCTTGTCTCTAATACAGTTTTTGTATAATGATATATAATCATAAAACAAGATTAATTAATATTATTGATGTCCAAAATTCCTAATTCTCGACGTAAATAATTGAAATGATCTTCCGCTAGAGGTTTAGTGAAGATGTCAGCTAGTTGATTTTCAGTATCTATGTACACAAGGTTTATATCTCCATTTTGATGATGATCTCTGAGAAAGTGATGTCGAATTTCGATATGTTTAGTACGAGAGTGACATACTGGATTCTTAGTCAAATTAATAGTGCGCGTGTTATCACAGAAAATGGAAATATGTGTGTAAAATAAATCATAGTCTTCTAGGGTTTGTTTCATCCACAAAATCTGAGCACAACAACGTCCTGCGGCGATGTACTCAGCCGTTGTTGTTGATAGGGCTACAGAATTTTGCTTTTTAGTAAACCATGAGACTAAAGCCTTGCCTAATAAATGACATGTGCCACTGGTACTTTTTCTATCAACTTTGCATTCAGCAAAATCTGCATCCGAATAACCAATAAGGTCAAAGGACTTAGTTTTGGGATACCACAAGCCAACAGAAGAAGTGCCCTTAAGGTATCGAAAGATACGCTTAACTGCGGACAGATGTGATTCCTTTGGGTTAGCTTGAAAACGTGCACACAGGCAAACACTAAACATTATATCTGGACGACTAGCAGTTAAATAAAGTAAACTACCAATCATACCTCGATACTTACGTATGTCGACTGGCTTGCCTTGTTCATCTGAATCAAGCTTTGTTGAAGTTGCCATTGGAGTGCCAATAGGTTTGACATTGTCCAGATCAAACTTCTTTAACAGGTCTTTTGTGTACTTGGCTTGATTTATAAATGTCCCATTATCAGTTTGTTTGATTTGCAATCCGAGAAAGAATTTCAGCTCTTCCATCATGCTCATCTCAAACTCATTCTGCATACACTTAGAAAATTCTTGACACAGAGATTCATCAGTAGATCCAAATATAATATCATCAACATAGATTTGAATTAAAAGAAGTTTGCCATTAAAAGACTTAATAAACAGTGTAGTGTCAACCTTGCCTTTTGAAAAACCGTTGTCAAGTAGAAAAGAGCTTAGACGATCATACCAAGCACGAGGGGCTTGTTTTAAACCGTATAAGGCTTTCTTTAACTTGAAAACATGATCAGGGTTTTTGAAATCCGTGAAACCTGGAGGTTGTGCTACAAAAACTTCTTCTTTTATAAAACTATTTAAAAAAGCACTCTTGACATCCATTTAAAATAGTTTGAAATCATGAAAACATGCAAATGCACATAACATGTGAATGGATTCTAATCTCGCAACTGGGGCATAAGTCTCATCGTAGTCGATACCTTCTTCTTGATTGTATCCTTGAGCTACGAGTCGAGCCTTATTACGAGTCACTAAACCATTCTCATTTAGTTTATTTCGGAATACCCAACGGATGCCAATGATCGGATGATCAATAGGCCTGGGAACAAGTTCCCAAACTTGATTCCGTTTAAATTGGTTTAATTCCTCTTGCATAGCATCTATCCAAAAACTATCACTACATGCTTCATCAATAGTTTTGGGTTCTAGCTGTGAAATAAATGCAACACTAGAAACAATATCTCTACTGGATGTACGAGTACTTACTCCTTTGGTAATATCACCAATTACTAAATCTTTTGGATAATCAGCTGTAAATTTCAACCTTTTCGGTAAATTCTGAAGATAGCTGGTTCCTGGATCTTCTCTAGGAGGTTCAGCTAGTGCAGAGCTTGGTTGAGGATCAGCTGATATTGAGCTTGGTACAGTTGGATCTTCGTCATTGTCATCGATAGTCATTTGATTTAGTTCATCAAAGGTGACGTTGATTGAATCTTCGATGATCATGGTTCTTTTGTTGAAGACTCTGTATCCTTTGCTCTTGGCCACATAACCTCCAAGCTAGCAACTTTGAATGTGGATCTGGTAGCTTTGTTCTTTTCACATTGGCTGCATACCGAATCCTTCTTGAATGTAATGTCCGGTAAACCGCGTACTAGCTTCTTTGTGGATAATCTTGAGATCGTATCCATATTTGCGTGACCGAGTCTCATATGCCATAGATGACTCTCATCACTCTTGGCCATTAAACATCTACCTGAAATGTTAGTTTCTTCTAACAAATAGAAAACATATATATTGTCTTTCCTGATACCTTCAAAGATAGTACTACCAGTTGAGCTATCAACTATAGTACATTTGTCTTTGCCAAAGTTGATGCCATAACCAAGATCAGCTAGATGACTTATGCAGAGTAGATTATGTTTCAACTCGGTAACCAGACAGACATCTTTAATCACAGGATAGGGAGACTTACCAACATCACCGATACCAATAATATACCCTTTCAAGTTATTACCGAAGGAGACATAGCCTTCTTTCTTTTTCTTCGACAGTATTGCAAATAGGGTAGCGTCACCGGTCATATGTCGTGAGCAACCGCTGTCGAGGATCAATTTGCTTCTAGCATGTGAAGGGTGTTCCACCTACAAAACAGTTTATAGATGAAACTTTTGGTACCCATTTCTTGTAGGGTCCTGAATTGTTAGCTTTAGGTATCCAAGCATAAACATTTAAATCAACAAGCTTTCTCATTCTACATGCAGATAAAATATGACCAATGAGGCCACAATAATGGCATTGTACATGTCGAGTGTTAAAAGCTGAGTGGTGTGCATGGTTGGTAGGTTTAGGTTTTCTAGTATAGAAGAAAGCATACCTATAATCTTGTTTGGGCTTAACCTTTTGGGGTAAAGGTTTTATATGGTTAGGTCTGACAGTGTTTGGCTTGGGAATGTTCCAATTTTTCGGTAAGTGACACATGTTAGGGAAGGAAGCAGCAGGCTCAGGCTATTTTTCTAACCTAATTTCCAATCTTTTGGAAGTGTCATACAACTTAGTATAATCAGAAGTGAGTGATTCCATTCTGGTTTGTGCACATCGAAGACTTTTCTTCTCTATAGAAAGTTCTTCCTTGAGTTGGGCAATAATTTTGTCTTTCTCTTCAGATGACTTGGTAGTCTCGTGTAATAAGAGCTTTGTTGAAGAAAGCTCACCAGACTCACTAACATTATTTCTAACCTCAGCTAGTAGGTCGGTAAGTCTACCTATTTCACCTTTGTACTCTTTGAGTACCTTCTTAGAGGTCTGATACTTGCTACGCAGTTTCCTGTAATCAGTCATCAGGTCACTGAAGGCATCTCCTAATTGCTCAAAGGTGAAGTCATTATAAGTATCAACTACAGGTTCAGTAGGTACCTGATCGGATGCCATAAAGCATACGTTTGTAGCGTCTTCTGATTTTTCGTCTTCTGAGTCGCTGGCTTCACTTTTATGTCATATGCTGGTATTGGCATATCTCCTAGATGTTGATTTCTTCAGGTTCCCTTTTTCATACCTGTTGCTCTTCTTGCTTGATGATGAGTTTATGGGACAATCCTTCTTCATGTGTCCCTTCTTCTTGCAACCATACCAGACAGCATCTTCTTGATACCAGTTGTTGCTGTTGTTTTCTTTGACTCTCTTCTCATGTCTTATGAATCTTTTGAACTTCCTTGCTAGGAGTGCTTGATCTTCAGCGTCAGATCCACTGCTGTCTGAGTCACCTTCAGCAGCTTTTTTATGCTGAGCCTTGAAAGCGATTGACTTCTCCTTTGGTGCAGGCTCTTCAAAATCTTGTAGCTCCAGTTCATGAGTGAGTAGCTTACCCATGAGTACTTCGAGGGACATAGTTGTGAGGTCGTTCCTTTCAATGATTGCAGTAGCCTTCGGAATCCAGTTCTTGGTGAGAGCTCGCAGGAGTTTGCGAATCTTTTCATGGTTACTGTAATCTTTGCCTAAGGAGGACAAAGGATTTACAATATCCAAGAATCTCTCGAACATTTGTGTAACTGTTTCGTTGGGCTTCATCTTGAATGCCTCGTACTCTTGAGTAAGTCTGCTGACTTTAGATTCTTTGACTTGAGTCGTGCCTTCATGTGTGACTTCAAGTAGCTTCCACACTTCATTAGCCGTTGAGCAGATAGACACCCTGTTAAATTCAGTTCTGTCTAAAGCACAAAAAAGAGCATTAATGGCACGTGCGTCAAGACTGGCCCTTTTCTTTTCTTCCTCTGTATATCTGCTGTGGGGTTTTTCAACTAAAACTCCATCAACATTTATACGAGGTGGCTTTTGATAGCCATCAAGAACAATGGACCATAAATCAAAGTCAAGTGATTTCAAGAAGAAACTCATCCGTGTTTTCCAATAGGTATAGTTCGTACCATCAAACGGTGGAGGTCTGTTTGTGGCCTGGCCTTCACTTGTGAATTTCACAGTTGCCATGTGTTGTGCTGTGATCTATATAACAGTTAATTAAAATGAATAAATAATTGCACTGTTACCTTTACTTTACCTGTAACACCCGCTCTGATACCAATTGTAGGAACAAAATAGTAAAGCGTAATACTCTAGAGGGGGATGAATAGAGTTGGCAGCGGAATAATGCTAATTAAAAAATGTTAGCAGCACAATCACAGAATATTAATCACAACTGAAATAAAGTAAAGACAGAGTTAAGAGAGCAAACGCAAAGACATCGATGTATACTGGTTTCCTTCTGTTGAGGACTAATCCAGTCGGTAGAACTCTTGCTACCAGTTGAATCCACTATTGAAAAAATCGTAAGTTTTCTTACGAAGTCCTTGCAACTTCTACAACGTGAGCTTTGATATGAAGAACTCGTCCAACTTCAAATGTGAAGAGGTATTCTTCAATCAAGCCTTCTGATTACAATCTCTCAGAAACTTCTAGACCGTACCGCACTGGCAAATTGACTAGAGGATTGTAATTGGCTTGGGATCTGAAATTGAAAGCTCTAGAAAACTCTTTGAAAGACTGAAAGCTTTAGATAGAGAGAAGATTGAAAGTGAATGAGTGAGTTGAAATGATCGAAATCCTTCTCTATTTATAGGAATTTCAAAGGCAGACTTCTGACAGAATTCGGGAAGAATTCGGGCAGAACTCTATGAGCAAATCTCGGTCAAATTCGCAACCGCAGGAGGACCAAGTTCTAAGGATTCAAAATCACAACGGCCACCAACCGAACTCTGGCCGAACTCTGGCCGAACTCGGTTCGAGTTCTGTCAGGGTTTAGTTAGGGTTTTAAAAAGCTTTTGGTAATTTTTGAAAACCTTTTTGAAAATCTTTTTGTAAACCTTTTTGAGAGGACATTTTAAAAACATTTTGAACTCATTTAAGGGTAGCCTATTTGCCAGTACAACTCGGTTTACAACATATTCCTAGACTCAAATAAAATAAAAATACATTGCATAAGGAATTACAGACTCGAGTAGGCAAACAGATCTTCGGTCTTGAATTCAGTGGATAGTCATTCTTGATCATGTTCAAGAGTCCGAGATGTCCCGACTAGCTTTGTATATCCAGACAGCGTTTAATCAATTATTAAAATCAGGTTTGACCATATGACCAAATGGGCCAACATGTGTGTGTATTAGATGCATAGCAATGTGAGAGTGAATGAGTAAAATGCTGATTTTAGAATGTGTGTATCATGTGCATGTGTGTGAGATAATTTTCAGTTTGTGTGACAGTGTAAGGAGTGTGAGAGAAAAACTGTGTGTGAGAGTGTATGTTAATGTACCATAGTGTGTGGGAAAATCATCACAGGAAACAGTGGCATGTGTGGAGGGGTGTGAGTGTGTTGTGTGAAGAGTGAATAGGAAATCAGAATTTGCGTGTGTGTAATGTGTGAATGTTGTGATAGGTTAAAGAGTGTGAGCTAAAACAGTGAACAAGTTTAAGTTTTCTGAAACTTGACAGGAACTCCAAAATCCAAGTGCAAAACCCCACTTCGATGATTCCCCTATCCCCATACAAATACAACTACAAGTTCAACTATTAACAAATATGTGGGTGAGCCAAATTACTGATATTTAATCAATATAACAGTTAATAATTCAATTTTAAAACAAAACTGAAACCCAATCCTACCCATATCTGCCGAGTATCAGCTATCAAGGGAATTCAAATTTTTTAATGCAATTAGCCATTAAAATCACAATTAACAAGTTGGTAATTAAGGACATACATGTGAGGGTACATGAGAGTGTATTCGTGTCCAGGAATTGGACATGAATTGTGTCCAAATAAATATATGTACACAGACACTTGACAGTGCACAACAATCGTCGTGCACGCGTGCACGTGCATCCAACACGCGACACACGACACGACACGATACGTGCTCGTGTCCAGTGGTGCGCCTAGGGTAGCTCTAGGACTGACACCCTGTATTGAGTCCACGAGTCATACAGACACGACACGACACGCGTGTCAGTCGTGCCTGTGCACGCACACAGCAACCCACGCGCTGACTCCACGCGTGGTGCACGAGCCGCTCCCAAATTTTGGGAGCATGGTCGCAGACGATGCCCCAAGATTCCCACAAAAAATCAGGACACGACGTGTCCTGTATCCGGAGATACAGGGCCCGTGATGCAGGACACGGCCTACGATCTCGTGCTGCGTGTCCACGTGTAAAAACATGACAAAAATGGACACGAAACATACTACTACCTTCACAAAAATTAATACACACATCTAGATCTATAAATCCATGCAATTATATTTCAAAAATACGAAAATTAATTCCTATGTGGCATTTCAACAAACATTCAGGTATCCTATTGGATACGTGTCCGATACAGACACGAAATGAGTCCACCTAGACACGAAATGATTCCTACAGTTCGGGGACTCCTAGGCCTAGGCTAAAATGCAAAAATAACAACAACTATAATAGAGTTTTAGGGATTTACCTGTAGGTATCAATCTCCTCAAAAGCTCTAAAGAAGGGGTGTTCTTCTTGCTTCCCAACTTCACCAAATTGTACACAAACTGAGAAAAACCTCCACAAACAGCAAGAACACAGTAATTAGAACCTATTGCAATTTGTTTGGATTAAAAAGAAATTAAAATGGATTTTCTAGGAATTTCTAAAGATGGGATTTACCTCTTTTCGAAACTTGCTATTTCCTAAAGAGGCTAACCTAATGGAAGAGAGTATAAATAGGGGGATGATCCCTAGGTGGCTGGCCATAAATGCTAGGGTTAGGGTTTTGGGATTTAATCCAAGGGCTCTCATCACATCTAATCTATTCATTGGCTAGAAATCTAGGTTTCCCCTTCTAGTCAAGTTGCAACCTATTCCTTTCTAACAAGTCATGACTTAACCCAACTAACCCATACTAAATAATACTAACCATGGCTAATTAGACTAGCTATGACTAATCTAGGTTAGGTCCAATCTAGGTTAGGGCTAAACACAACACAAGACAATCAATTAAATAATATTTAAATCACACCATTCTAAATAATCATTTTAAATTCCAAATAATATATATTAAATTCAAATAATTCAAAATAAAAAAAATATCCTCAAACTAAAAATGATAAATGAAATACCCTAATCACATGGCTAGGCTCTAGGTCACTATCTCTAGGGTTACACTAGAAAAACACCAAATCACAAGTCATGATTTTAAATAGTTTAAAAATAATTAAAAATTACCAAAAATCATAATATGAAATAATATCAATAAATAATAATTATAATAACAAAATTTCAAAATTACCCTCATCTGGAAAACTGGGTGTCACACTTGTTTAGAAAAAATAGACAGTAACTAAAGTTGTAATATTGTAACAATAACATACTTCAAAGTAAAGTAGCAAGTGTGCGATGTACCTTTTAATCAGAAGACTCAATTGCTTTATTCATGAATCTGCAACCATCCGTGAGAACTGTCACTGGTAATTTGCCACTCATACACTCTTGGAATTTTTCTAGAACCCAAGAATATGTATCTGCAGTCTCATTATGGATCATTGCAAACCCAAACACACAAGCCATTGCATGATTGTTTGTACCCACTAGAATCACCAACGGCATTTGACTTTTATTTGTTTTATATGTAGAGTCAAATGCTAGTGAATCTCCAAATAATTCGTAATTGAATCGACATGCACCATCAGCCCAAAAGAGATAGGTCAATCTGGAATTTTCGTCTACCTTGTACGCGTAGAATAAATCTGGGTCAATGCCCTCCATAGATTGAAGAAATGTAAGTATTGTCGTAGCATCAACATCGTCTAGTACTCTACTATCTTGAGCTAGAGCGTTGTATAAATCCTTTTTCATCCATCCAACCTTATCCCAGCCACCTTTCTTGTGGACAATTAAATTCCATATCGCTCCAGTCCCCATCCCTGATTGCTTCATAATCTTAACTTCTTCCAACTCTGCGGGTGATATCTTACGATGGGATCTCAAAAAAACTAATTCATAATCATTCGCTAGGCTATGGTTGTGAAGTACATGAAATTTTTTGACGACCCACATCTTTGTAGAATCGTTGTACCCAATACAAAAAATTGCTTTACAGCCACTTCTGTTTTCACATCTTGGCTCACGAACCCTGTTAGGAGCTTCCTTGTATTTCATGTGTCTAAATCCCGCATTCGAACAACACCAACTATGGACCATCACCATCCCAGACTTGTTTTTCTTTACCTCGTTCTTTCTAATATTGAAACAATATGCTTTTGAATATATCCGGTAGAATGTCTTTGCTTCTTCAATAGAGTTGAACTGTAGGCCAATAATATCTTCTTCTAAGAGATGTTTTGGATCTTTGTTAATGTTGGCGGACTGCAATATTTTTTTGATCGTCGTTGCATCGAAATCCAATAGAGATTCACCGTCGTCCCTAAGAATAGAATAAAACAAAATAAATATGAGAAATAAATGTAAAAATATAATACATTTCTTAAATCCATTAGAAAGGGTGATGCGAAATAACATTTTGTTGTTTGCGTTGATGTCGTCGTCATCGTTATGATACATTCTTCCGGTATTTTCTTCATCTTGTTCTTTACTGTCTCCTAAGTTAACAGCTTCCAAACTTTGCTCATCATCCAAATCATCTGACACTCCTCTTGAAAGGAAGCTTTCTTTATCGACTAAATCTTCCACACGACGATCAGTTTCTCCATGTGACGTCGACATTGAAGAAAATAGAGTGTATTAGAAACCAGCAGAAGAAACGAAGGACAAGAAACAATACAAGAATAAAGAGTAATGTTATTCGTACCTCCAAATTGTCCCTCTAATATATAGCCCTCCCATCTGATGTGACATGTTAAATAATAGTGTGTGTCATCTGACATGACTGATGACATGGCAAATTTTAATCCAAAAAGTTAACTACCCAATTTTCTCCATAATAATTTAACGTTAATATTAATGTTAATTTAATGTTAATATTAATTTATGTTAATATTAATGTTAATGTTAATATTAATATTAATATTATTGTTTATGTTAACGATAATATTAATTTTAATGTTATTGTTAACATTAACTTTAATGTTAATTTTTATTTTTAGTTTTATTTTTAAAAAAATTTGCCACGTCAGCTGCCACGTAAGGATGGACAGTTTGAAAGCGCAATTTGGAGGTACAAAAAGCATTATTCAGGAAGAAACAACTTCCAGCAAGGCAACAACACAACCTTTTCGTCTTCCTTGTACCTCCGCCACGTGGCCCTCTTTTGATGGCTCATGAAAAATCTTGACTGATTCTAGGAGCAAGCATAATTTTAAGGAAATAACTTCCAACAACACAACTTTCTCGTCTTCTGGGTACATGTATTATTAAATTGTGTAGCTAATAACGCATGAGGAAGCATGCAACATCATTCTCCACGTGGCCCTCTTTTGTAGGATAACGCATGCAGCAGCATTTAATGCTACGCAACCCTATTGTCTTATTATGTGTTGTGTATCCTATGTGGCATGAGGCAGAAGACAATATCTTGCATAGGCGGCAAGATTATATTCACAAATGACAATAAGTTTAAAAAGTCATCTCCAATGCAAAAAAGTACTGAGAAGACAATATAAAGTAATTTTTTACAACTTCCAAGACAACTTTTACTCTTCTAATGATATGGTATCATGTTTATTATTAAATTGTGTAGGATTACGCATGCAGCAGCATTTAATGCTATAAAATCTGTTGTGTAAAGAACACAACCTGTGAGAGAGAACCCGAGAGAGAGAGAGAGAGAAAGAGAGAGTGTGGGAGATGGGATAAAGAGAAAGGATCGAGCTCGACTAGATTTTAAACTTAAAATTCAATTTTTGGTTTTCATTACTAATAACTAGTTCGCACGTACGAGTTTTGACGAACACTAACCGAGCCCCGAGCAACGTGACATCTGCTAGCTAGGTTTCTAATACCGTGATATTCCTGTTAATTTAAAATTTATAATATTATTGAAACTAATATTAATACTAAAATTTAAAATAGTTTTTGATTTAACATTTACTTCAAACTAGTTAAAGTTAAAATTGTATTCCTTTTTATTTAAAATGTAATTGAAACTACAATTAATATTAACATTCGCTTGTCCCGTAGTTTAAGTCGTATTTCACTGCTTCTTGCTTAAGTCTATGCACCCAAAGAACTTGATTGTTCAAGTCGAACGCGTGCACAGCACGTTCCCTCGATGCAAGGCTTGACGTAGCCCTTGCTTGTCAAGTCGTTGCACGAACACATTAGAAAAGAGTTTTGTTGGGCTATCGAAGTATAGCAAGCACCATCCCGTGTCACGTGCGTTTGTTAAGCTGTGAAAGGGTGTGAAGGCCACTGGCAATGTCAAGCCATCATGGACTATAGCTGGGTTAGACGGCGACTCTTTTGCAATAGGCCGAATCGGTCCCTTGGCCTAGGAATGGATTGGTTGAAGGATCCATACACAAGAATAGACTGCCATATTGGCTGGATTATTTTTGGTATTCTCGGTGAGACAGAGTTTTCATTTTCTGGTGAGGCAGAGTTTTCACCATCGACTTGATTCCAGGGACGGCACCAGTATCGGAGAGAGTCTACAGGATGGCACCTTCAAAGTTGGAAATCTTGTACAAGATGATTGATGAACTCAGAACCAAAGGATTCATTCGTGCTAGTGGATCGCCTTGGGGAGCACCGATGCTTTCTTATGAAGAAGAAGGATGGTACGTCAAGATTATGTATTGATTATCGTACATTGATGACTTATTTGATCAGTTCAAGGGAGCGGCTGTATTATCGAATATTGACTTACGGTCATGAGGGTACCATTCGATCAGAGTCAGAGAGCCAGTCATCTCGAAGACATCATTCAGATCGAGGTATGGAAATTAAGATTTCCTTGTTATGCCATTTGGAGCGACCAGTGAGCCAGCTGTATTCATGGACCCCATGAATCGTATCTTCATGCATTATTTGGATCAGTTCATGATAATATTCATAGACGACATCTTAGTCTATAGCTGTAGTGCTCCATCCCTACATCGTGCCCCATACTCCATCCACGGGGTGCGCGAGAAAGGAACACTGTCGCTATCGATTCGGTCGGGACCGATAGGTCGGGATCGATCGACTCGATCGAACGGGAAGGGTTGAATTAAGATCCATACTCTCGTTTGAAGTAAACTCAAGGTGAGTGGCTGACCCTTCTCTTCTCGACCCCCTTCCTAGGTAAATCGATAATATTGTTACGAATAAAAGGATAAATGCAAGGGCACAAACACGGAAAATGGATTGAGTTTTTAAAGATAATGTAGGCTATGCCTTAATAATTAAAAAGAAAATATGTCTTCGCACGGTTATGGACAACTTGTCGACAAGGCGGTAGTTTCCTCGAGCAGCAACCCGGGGCTACGGTACCGTTTCGGCCTAGTAGGAAATAGGGTATAGTCGTGCATAAGGTTTCAGCACAGGTTAAGCGGGGACTTGCATCGGAGATAGCTACTTGCGTTGAAAGGACCCCGATTAACAAAGCTATACGTCCAGGTTGGCTTGTGATGCCAGTGACATCGAAGAGGGACAAGGCAAAGGAGGTCAGCCACTCGCCTTAGACTTGCTTCAAGCGAGCGACTGGTTGGCTGCGCTGACATCGCCTACGCGATCACCTGTAACCCGCTGAATATGGGACTTGGTTCCAGAGAAGCCATTCCATAACGTGGAATGGATCTTAATTCAACAGTTCCCGTTCGATCGACCCGGCCGATTCCGACCTATCGGTCCCAACCGAATCGGTAGCGACATTGTTCCTTTCTCGCGCACCCTGTCATGACCCGCACCCGGAGTAAGGGCATGAGTGCGTGACAGCGTCCCAGCCTACACCGCAGAAACGACGTCGAATGCTGTCTAGTTCTACTATCTAACAACAGTTATAACATCAAAACCTGTCGAGAACGGTCAACTCCGAATGGAGGACAAGCAATGACAATATAATATACTCAATCACAAACTCTAGGAAATATTGATGATATCGAAAGATAAAGACAACAAGATATGAAATATCATCCAAAAGATCCAACACAGAAATAATACAAGTCTAGAGTCAACAATCTCAATACAATACTAAAATAATATTGGAATCTATGAATCAAATCGATGTAAAGGATAAGTCCCGTTTGAGCAAGTACTGATTTTAGTTGATCTGGTGTGCAAACTATGCCTTTACGCTGGACGATAAGAGGTCGACATTTTGTCTTATTCAGTAAAGTGTCCGCAAAACTAAATCATCGCCTTGTAACGGAGTGTGGCATGGGCGCGGTAGGCCAAATCAACCGAGTAGTTCAAAGGAGGTCCTTATGTATGGTATTTATGGTGCACATCATTAGGACGTGTTGCGACCGTCCAGTGTTGTGATAAGCTATGATATCAGTAAGTTTGGGATCCTTCGGATATTGGGCTAGCAACCCGTATCGAAGCGATCATAGGCTTACACATAAGGATGCCAAATACTACCAGAATAAGTCGTTTTAGCGACGCCTAAAGACGTCGCTAAAACGACATTTTTCGTCGCTAAAAATATTTAGCGACGAAATTATCGACGTTTTAGGCTGGTCGCAAAAATGTAAGTCGCTGATCTTCTAAATGTCGCCAAACGTCGCAATTACCGACGTTTGTCGACGTATTTATACGTCGGTCTATTGCCGACGTCTACCGTCGTGTCGTCGATGGATTAGCGACGTATTACTTCGTGTCGCTACGCGTCGGTAACTTTACCGACGAAGTACCGTCGAGTTGTCGGTGGTTTAGTGACATGTTCGAAGTCGCTAAACGTCAGTAAATCTTGGGAATTCCTGGGATGATTACCGACGTGCACCGACGTTTACCGACGTTCTCCGACATATATTGACGTCGCTAAACGTCGGTACGCTAGATAATATCGCATATCTACCGACGTTTACCGACGCAAACTTACGTCGGAGGACGTCGGTAAACGTCGCTAAATCTGCAAAAAAAATAAAAAAATAAAATACAGAATGTCTATTTCTTCCTGCAGTTTAAAAAGCTAACCATTTCTCACTGTAGAATAGGACCCAAACAATCACAGAATGTCCATTTCTCACTGTACACAGATTTTAGTCCCTATAACCAAGTCTACAACAATCACAATGTCCAGTTCTCAGAATGTCCATTTCTCACTGTACACAGATTTCAGTCCCTATAAGCAAGTCTACAACAATATCACTTCACAATACGAAGCATTGTCGACTACTTTCCGACGATAGTAATCCGAAATGGTATATAATAATCCAACACTCAATCCCACTATTGATAAAGGAGACCACCATGCTATCAGGAACCTCTCACTCGAGCTCTACACGAAGGATGTCCACTTGAGCTTCAGGGTAAAGTTTTGGCTCGGAGCAAGAATCTGTTGAGGGAGCACATCCACCATGCCGTCAGAAAAAAAAATTAACGGTGAGAGACCTATCTGAGTAGGACGTATACTCTGATAATATCTCCTCCAACACTCAATCCCACTATTGATATCATTCTTGTAAAGGTGATCTCTCAGAGTATACGTCCTACTCAGATGGATCTCTCAGAGTATCCTATCTGGTTGGTTGTCGTATCATCATTGCCGAGGGATAGGGTTGGAGGACAGTCAACTTTATCTACGGCTACATAGTTTCTACCTCGCCAGTCGAATGGCTGCAGGGACTATGTCCTGATCACCATGTCGTAGTCCAATACAATCCAGAGATTGACACAACACTAATTCATATATGTAGTCCAATACAAATAGTCTAATACAAAAATAACCCAATACAAATAGTCCAATACAAATAAGTACTAATAGGTAATGAGAACCACGCTGCTCAAGCAAATGCTCAGTGATACGATCACGCAACCACCTGGAAAAAGCGAGATCTTTGGCGTGAGGAGAGATGTCTGTAGAAGCATGAAAAATATTAAAGAAAGATCCATGCGGCCAGGAAACTCCATGCGGCTCAGGAAGCCCATACGGCTCACAGATTCATGCGGCACGAGGGACTATGCGGCTCAAGACGTCCGATACGGCTCAGAACAGGAGACACGTGGCTTGTAAAACAGTTCTCCCCTCCTGCATTAATTACTTTGACGGCTGACAACTCTGAAAAGTGGCAGCCCTGACACAAAAAAGGTAATTATGACTCTGTCATAATGACAGACCCCTAGGGAAGTGAAGGAGATCTCTGACACAATCTCCCGAGATCCAGAAAATCCCACGTGGCCCTGATACATGGACGGCCATATGCGGCTCGAGCGAAGACTCTCCATGCGGTTCAGGATGAAGCTGCCTTATGCGGCTCAGGCAGAAACAGTCTCATACGGCTCAGGCAGAAACAGTCTCATGCGGCTCAAGCAGAGGCCCCCCATGCGGCTCGCAAGGATCATTTCCATGCGGCTTATTACCCATTGTGAGGCTCAAATTATCAATATAGTTCGAAGGTTCGGGGGGCCACTCTCCAAGTAGACCCGACACGTGGCCAGTCTTATGCGGCTCCATCCTTATGCGGCTCAATTCTTATGCGGCTCAATCCTCCTCAGTGGCTTTCAGGACACGTGTCATAAAGCCAATCAATTTCCCAGATTTACTGCAATCAAAGATTGGGTCAAATCCCAATAATCTGGGACACGTGGCAGAAGAATGAATTAAATTTATTCATTCAGATTCGTAGACATCATCAAATCATCACCGTAGAGATCTATTCCAATCAGCATTAATTACTGATGGGATTTGGTGCAATCTACACTAAATGGCCCAGATTTATCACGCTCAAGATTAATGGCCCAGATTGATCGATCGACAGGCCGTCGCCACTTTGAGGGGTAATCATTGTGAACCCTAATGAGGTCCCTCCATTCCTATAAATAGCAGGGTGCCATTCCCTTGCAAGATATACATAGGCATATACAGAGAGAGGTGCACACACATACAGAAAGGAGCACTTTTTGAGATCAGAGAGTACCAGAGTACTTGGAGAGAAGAGCAGAGAGAGAGCAAACAGAGCACTTCCTCAACGCTGAGCAATCTTCTGGAGCCAAGGCTGCATACCGATCATCCAAGGAGTAAGGCAGGGTGGCCGTCGCTTTCCCGAGCCTCTATCGTCACCCTCCAGAATCTAAAATAAACAATTGTACTTAGACTGCTGTACCTAGGCTTTCGTCCCTAGGCTTTCTTTGTACAAGCGAGTTTGTAACGTAAAGTAAAAGTCCAGTCCTCCGATAATTGTTCTGCTCTTTTATATTTCATGGCAAACACGATGGCGACTCTGCTGGGGCCAAACTTCTCCACGGCTGAGGAGTTGGTGACGCAGTCGGATGCAGCCAAGCTTGGCTCCACGCAACAGAAGATGGTCGTTCGTTTCGACCAACAAACGTTTGAAGAGATGCTCTCTGAAGGAAGTGCTGGCCCGATCCAGAAGCGAACCCGCACAAAAAAAGCTCGCTGCGAGTGGAGGCGAAAATCGTTTGCTCCTCCATAAGCTCTGGACGGGGTACTCTCTGCTACCCAAGACGGCGAGGGCGATTCTCATACGGCTCCACTTCGAGCCGTAGAGAACTCTGCTATCCCTGAGTCCGCCAAAGGAAAGCACTACGATGCTGGACTTGTAGGGACAAAGAAGGACTTTATGCGCCCCAAGAAGAAGCCGAGCACCCTTGTGGCCAAATCTGTCAACCACATGTAGGAGGCTCATACGGGTGGATCTACCAGCCGTATGAAGAAAATCCATGCGGCCAGATCATCCAGCCGCATAAAGAAGACTCATGCGGCTGAGACTCCCAGCCGCATGAAGAAAGCCTATGCGGCTACGTCAGCCAGCCGTATACGGACCACCGATGACAGCCGCATGACGCCTACTCCCCGTAGCTCTGTCTTCGACCGCCTCTCGTACGGTCCTGATCTCTTGTGCTCCCAAGAAGATATGTCTGACTCTCTCCAGTATCACTTAGACTCTTCCTACTATGTGCCTTTACGCACTAGAGCGAAGAAGTCTAAAGCAGCGAGCCTGGCGAGTTCGGTCCGCTGATCTGACCTCTGACCATCCGAGCGTTCCGTATACTGTTACGTGGGCCTCGGATGGGAAGTTGTACAGAACCACTCGAGTCCAGCCCCCGACGGCAAACGGACAGAGAGGTTCGCAAAAGTCTTCAAAAATCTCGGGAGCAAACATGGTCGATCCAGACCCATCTGACTTGCGTGGGGCCATCCTCCACAAACGCAAGGAAAGAGAAGTTGCATCGGGGTGCAAAGAGTCCTCCCACGGACGTCACTGCACCCAAGTCATCGTCAACTGCTGCTGCAATATCGTGATGATGCGAGAAGACAGGCAGTCTGTCTTTCAAAGACTGCAACAGCCATCTTCAGAAGATGAGGCACTCCCCGTCGTCTCCTGCAACTCTGCTCGGAAAGTCCCCGCTGATGAAAGGAAGAAGAAGACAAATGTTCCCAGCCCGAAGATTTCAACCACAATGACTAAAAGACTATCGTCCAAGCGGGTGCCCACCATCGGAGTTTTCCAAGGTACTCGCTCTAAGATGAAATCTGCTACAGGGGAAGATTCGTCGTCCGCAACGCAGGGGGTTGCTGGGGCTGGGGGTTGCACCCTTCCGAGCCTCCACAGCAATCCGATGTTCCAAGAGGACGAGCCGGGGGAGACAACTCTTCCATCGGATATAGCAAACCTTGACGTCCCCGAGGACGTCCATAATTCCCAAGACGAAGCAAACTCAGAGACTGGGGGTACTGTTCCTTTCGAGTCTGAATCAGAAGGGAACATACCCACATACCCTGATGACTTCTTATTACAGGGGTACGATTCGGAGGGCGCTTCCACCACCGCTTCGTCCATCTCTCCTCATGTGAAGACGGTATTCATGACAGACAGCAGCCAAGGTGGTTCCAGCGATCACCAACGCATCGACATGCTCGAAGCCATATTGCTTGCCTTGGTCAAGTCTGTGGACGAGATCAAAGTGGCCCTTCCAACTCTGCAAGGAGGGACGCCTGGCCAAACAAGCACGGGTCCTGCGGTCAATGCGGACTCGAACTCAGCGGCACCGAACCCGGGCAACAGTCCTCCCGAAGTAACGGCCCCCACCGCTGTGGATGAGGCCCGCGAAGCGAGAAGAGAGGTCCAAGAGCTCCGAGCCATGTTCCACGCTCGAGAAAACTCTCAAGACCTCAGAATACGGCAACCATACCCTGCTGCATGGAGGGATGTTCCATTCCCACCAAGATATAAGCCATTCAATATCAATCCTTATGATGGCAAGACCTCAGCAAGTCGGTACATCACTTACTTCGAGGTCACCACCGACCATCTGTCCCATGATGATGCCATTCTCATACGATTATTCATCGGGGTATTGGAAGGAGTCGCCTTCGACTGGTATCGCAATCTGTTGGACAACTGCATCCATTCCTTCGTCGGCTTCAAGTGCATATTCTTGGAGAGATTCTACGAAGTAGGGCAGGACATCACAATGTCCACCCTCATGGACGTCGTCCAAGGGGAGAAATAGCTGACAAGGAACTACATCGAGTGGTTCCGTCAAACCGCCATGAAGTTGCCCTCTGAAAACCCGGATTCCTCCTTGATTGAAATTTGCCAAAAGAGACTGCTTCCAATAATCAGTCTCTGGATGGGCGAAAGTCAATTCAAGGATTGGAAGACGTTCATCATCAGTGCCACAAGCGCCGAAGAACGATTGAAGAAGGCTCGCCAACTGGGATTGTACATCTCGGACGGAGAGAACAAGGGCATGCGTCCCAACAACGACAATGGGGGTAGCCCCTCCAACAATCGGGACAGCAGAGAAAAGCATGCTATGGTGGCCGATACAGCACAGAAACCTGAGCCAAAGCCAGCAGACAAACAATGGCCGCAAATCACTTACTCCTTCGAAGACGGTCACGTCAAGCCCATCATGGTCATGCTCATACAAGGAGATAGAATCCAGCTTCCTCCGCGGCCGGCAGAGATGGAGAACCCAAAGTACTGCCATTATCACCGCTACGTCCACCATGCTACACACGACTGCTACCAGCTAAGACGGTACATCCAAAACCTTATCGATTCGAATGCTCTGGCTATCGATTTCGAAGAGGTAACCGTGGCAGCCAACATGGTGTCAGTACAATTCGGCAGCTTCCCTCCGACGGAAACTCAAGACATGGTGGTCTCCATCCTTCTGGCAACAATGGAGATCGCTAATCTTCCTCCTCCCCGAGATCAGACCGCTGGTCTAGTGCCCCTCACCACATCATGAGGGGAGGTCATGTGGATCCATCCATACTTGGTATCGGAAGTGACTCGGCCCATATTGTCTTCTACCTGCAAGAAAAAGAGTGGGAAAATCAGGTCCTGCCGCACAATCTCGGCAGACATCGAAGAAGCTATAGCCGTCGTCACACGGTCTGGGGCGCATTCCTAACCTGTGGTTGACAATCCAGCTGAAGATCATCAACCCACTACAACTGATGCTTCGGGACCGGCTCAGCCTCCGACGACCGACAAGCCTAGGCCGAGGAAGACTTGCTTTGACAAATCCCTCCGAAAAGAGGCATCACAAGGGTTGGAGAAGCCCTACAACTTCGACATCTTAGCACAATTGGCCAATACACCGGCCAAGTTGTCATTATACGAGCTTTTGAGACTCTCTAAGGATGTTCGTACGGCTTTGAGCGATGCACTCCAAAACGCCGACGCGTACCTCGCTCAGGTCAACCTCACAGGAGAGATCCCGCTTGTAGATCTCCAAGACAGCGCCTGTACGGGAGCAATGCCCAACATCGTCTTTACTCCGCAGGACATGCTCATCAAAACCAACCTGCACGATCGCCTGTTATACTACACTGGATACATCGGCGACGTAAAGGTGGATCGGATGCACATTGATCCTGGCTCTTCCATAAGCATTATCCCAAAGGGTCTGCTACATCATCTCCGTATCCCAATGCATCGCCTGACGCCTACAAGTACTGCCATCAGCAGTTTCAATTCGGGCAGGAGCTACCCAATTAGGAAGATTTGTCTGAAGTGTCAAAATTGGCAACCTCCAATCCGAAGTCACCTGCTATATCATAGATACAGACACTTCTTATAACATCCTCTTGGGGCGTCCATGGATACCCGATTATATGATCGTGCCTTCCATGCTGCACCAATGCTGATATCGATCCCTTCAAAAGGGTCGAAACCTTCTACTCAGACTCCTGCCTGTACGAAAAGTTGAAGAAGCATCTTGGTGAAGGAGATGTACAAGCTAGTACCAAGACAACCACAGGATCAGAAGAGCCTCTGACGATCCATCTCCAAGCTCGCAAACCTGGCAAGTCTGCACCCCTTACCGCCACTCTGCGTAAGGACGCAATCAGCCTCTCGGCACAAGAAGAGCAGATGATAATCCGGCTGCCAAGGTCTGGCCAAGTGCCAAGACCCACAATGGAGCCACTGACAATTAGGCTGCCGAGAGCCGGCCAGCCTCAAACGGAGAAGCTTAATCCCTCCAACAAGCCAATGACGATACGCCTTCCCAAGAAGGGTTGTCACCCCGATGCAAGGCCTGGAACTTCTAGCGAACCAACCACTCCCCGCCCAGCATCGAGTGCCAAGCTGGGGTTCGCTAGTTTGCCAACAACTCTACGCTCTGCTCTACCAGCTGAACCGCTGACGATCAATCTGCCCAGGTCGTCCTCTCAGTCTTCGTTTATACAGGGTGTAGCTGAAGAGGAACCGAAGCTAGTTAAGTATATGGCTGCCCATACTGATGTTCCCTTCGCAGATGATGTAATCCTCCTAGAAAAGATACCTTACTTCATCAATAAAGGGCTATCTTTGAACTACCTTGAGCTTAATAAGCTTTGTACGATGTATGCTATAGAATACGGTATAGGCACTCACCTCCACACACAGGTGACAAATGTGCACACCACAATCCAGCTTACTCCAGCAGAAGACGCTTACCGCATAATCGAGGAAGGGGACCATCCAATCATCTTCGGCCGGAAGGACGACCCTCATCCCTTCACCATAGAAGAAGTCGACCTTGGATCAGATGCCGGAAGACTGCCTCTGTATCTTTATAGCCCCCAATCTAAATATCTCATGCAAAAACAGGGGTATGATCTGGAGACTACGCCAGGCTTGAACTACGGCACGGGGCGACGATTACCTTTGAAGCCACCGGTCCCGGCAGACAAACCACGGGACTACTATTGCAAGACTCGATGTGGATTAGGGTATGTAACACCCACGACGACCCCTGAAAGTTCAGATGAAGAATTTGAATGGCATTCACATTCGACCGGGTCACCAACTTCTGACTCTGATACCAGCATCGGAGATGTATTCAGACAAGTCTTGTCAGTCAATATGGCATTCGCCGACGCTTATGAAGAAGACGAAGACATCCCCGAAATCCTCGAGCTAGAGCCGTGGGCCCAACAATTGGATGCACAATGGGAAAAGCGATTCGAACTGAGGGAACCTCCTACTGAAGATGAGGTTATCCAGGTCGACCTCGGCAGCGAATCTTCTCCAAAACCAATCTTCGTCAGTAAAAGCTTAACAGACGAAGAGCGAGAATCACTGCTGGAACTTATCAAAGAATACATTGATGTGTTCACTTGGAGCTATGAAGACATGCCGGGGTTAAATCCTGATATTGCTCTTCACAAGCTCAACATTCGGTCGGATGCAAAGCCAGTCAAGCAACAACAGCGACGCTTCCGCCCAGGCATCATGGATGCGATCGAAACCGAAGTCAACAAACTGATAGCCAGCGGCTTCATTCGTGAAGAACAATATTCGGATTGGTTCGCCAACATAGTACCCGTCCTCAAGAAGAATGGAAAGATTCGAATCTGCATCGACTTCCGCAATCTGAATGAAGCATGCCCCAAAGATGAATTCCCCCTTCCTATCACGGACATCATGATTAACAATACCTGCGGCTTTGAACGTATGTCATTCATGGATGGCTTCTCGGGGTACAACCAAATCAAGGTGTCTCCTAATGACGAAAAGCACACATCATTCCGAACACCGATTGGCACGTATTGCTACACAGTCATGCCTTTCGGTTTAAAGAATGCTGGTACCACATATCAAAGAGCCATGAGTATCATCTTCAGGGACCACTTATGTAAAATGGTGGAGTGCTATGTTGATGACATTGCCGTCAAGAGTCGCTGTAAGGGAGACCATCTGCAGAATCTGAGGACGGTATTCGACCTGATGTGAGCGCACAATTTAAAAATGAACCCTACGAAGTCCTTCCTGGGCGTATCCAGCAGAAAGTTCTTGGGTTTCATCATCACCGCCCAGGGTATCCATGTAGACCCTGAGAAGACAAAGGCAATTATAGAGATGGGTCCCCCGAGAAATCTCCGCGAACTCAGAGGCCTTCAAGGGAGGCTAGCGTACATCAGGAGGTTCATTTCTAACCTCTCCGGGCGATGTCAGCCATTCACCCACCTCATGAAGAAAGGCATCTCGTTCGTATGGGACAAAAAATGCCAGCGGGCCTTCGACAGCATCAAAGAATATTTGTCGAACCCTCCAGTCCTGGTGGCCCCGGTTACTGGAAAACCATTCCTGCTTTATGTACGAGCAATAGAGCACTCCCTCGGAGCTCTGCTAGCACAAAACAACGATGCAGGCCATGAACAAGCCATATATTACCTCAGCCGAATGATGATTGGGCCAGAGCACCGATACACCGCTGTGGAGAAGGAATGCCTTGCCCTAGTGTTCGCCATTCAGAAGATACGGCACTATGTCACCGGACAAACGATACATGTGATCTTACGAGTCAACCCTCTCAGGGTCCTCATGACTAAACCAGGGGTACTCAGCTCTCATCTTGCTATATGGACAATATTGCTATCCCCCTACCATATGATCTTCGTCCCACAAAAGGCGGTCAAAGGTCAAGCCCTGGCAGACTTTTTGGCAGCCCACCCGGGCTCGGAGTCGTCCAGGATATATGAAGAGATCCCAGATAAGGTCGCCGACTCGCATACAACCTCTCACGATGATATATGGCGAATGTTCTTCGACGGCGCTTCGAGAACTGGACCTAAGGGCAACATCGTCGTCGGAGTTAGGGTGGTACTGGTTTCTCCTACCGGATTGGTGATCAACTGTACTTACTCCCTCACGGAACCCTGCTCTAACAATGTGGCTGAGTACAACGCTCTGGTCATTGGCCTCCAACTTGCAAGGGAGCTGGGGGTAGAATATCTTGAAGCATACGACGATTCTCAGTTAATCGTCAATCAAATCCGGGGCTCATACGCAGTTCGCCACGAAGACATGATCCCCTATCACCAAATAGCGATCGACATCATCTCGTCGTTCGAGGGGTTCTTCATCGAATACGTCCCCAGACTCCGAAATATCGAAGCCGATGCCTTAGCAGGCCTGGCCGCTTCCCTAGCAGTACCGAATCATATCCATCAATCGGTAGATGTGATAGGCCATGAGCTGGTCTGCCCTAAGAACAATGTTCAATTTGTGACAAGTTATTCCGCTCAGGCGATTCATGATGCCCCAGATTGGAGACAACCATTCATCGACTTCGTCATCTATGGTATCCTGCCCGAGAACCCAAAGGAAGCCACTTCCATCAGACGACATTCCCTCAGATTCTTCTACGATACAGAGACGAAAATGTTGTATCGACGATCCTACGATGGATTATTGTTTCGGTGTCTATCAAACGCAGAAGCCAAAGAAGCCGTACGAGAAGCGCATGACGGTGTCTGCGGGGCCCATCAGCCTGGTCCTAAATTACAAGACCGTCTTCGCCGAATGGGATACTACTGGCCCACGATGGTAGCAGATGCGATAGACTACGCAAGAAGGTACAAAGCCTGCCAAGTCCATGCGGACTTCATTCACCAGCCATCCGAATTTTTACATCCAACAGTGGCATCCTGGCCCTTCGAAGCATGGAGGATGGATATCATTGGTCCCATTACTCCACCTTCCTCCCGTGGACATCGCTTCATACTTGCGATCACGGATTACTTCTCTAAATAGGCAGAAGTTGTTTCACTCGTCGAAGTAAAGACTTCAAACATAATCAGCTTCCTCAAGCATCACGTCATCTATCGCTTTGGACTGCCCCGAAGGATCATCCACGATAATGGTCCACAGTTTACAAGCCACGCTTTTTATCGGTTCTGCGACAAACATCGCATCCAGAATATTGCTTCGACACCATACAACCTAGCAGCGAACGGGTTGGCAGAGGCATTCAACAAAACAATCATCAAACTTCTCAAGAAGTTTGTCTCTTCCAACAAACGCGACTGGAACAAAAATCTCGGTGAATGTTTATGGGCATACCGTACTACAGTCTGAACAGCTACCGGGAACACACCATTCTTTCTGGTATACGGGAGTGAGGCAGTTCTCCCATTAGAGGCTCAAATACCCTCACTTTGCGTCGCCCTCGCTTATCAATTGACGACGGATGATAACTATCGACGCCGACTATAAGCGTTGGAGGCCTTAGATGAAAAGTGCCTCCTGGCTCAGCAAAGGATCGAGCTATACCAAGCACGCATCTCTGGAGCCTTCAACAAGAAGGTCAAAATCAGGACATTCCAAGTGGGCGATCTTGTTCTGGCAGTCCGGAGGCCGATGGTCATGACTCACAAGACCGCCGACAAGTTCCAGCCAAAATGGGAAGGTCCATTTATCATCGAGGCCGTATTCTCCAACGGTGCTTACCGTCTCGCCAAGCAAAATGGAGACTTGCTTATGTTGCCCGTCAACGGCAAGTTCCTGAAGAAATACTATGTCTAGACGACAATTTTCTAGATTTTTGAGTCACGTACCCGCTGGTACCGCTGAACTCACCCTCATAATTCTCTAGATTTTCGAGTCACGTGCCCGCTGGTACCATTAAACTCGCCCTCACAATTTTCCAGATCATTGAGTCACGTGCCCGCTGGTACCACTGAACTCACCCTTACAATTTTCTAGATTATTGAGTCACGTACCCGCTGGTACCGCTGAACTCACACTCACCATTCTTTCGATTCCCGAGTCATGTACCCTCTCGTGCCACTGAACTCACACTTTCACAATATTGAGTTATGTACCCGCTGGTGCCTCTGAACTCACATCCCGGTCACTCTTTCAGATAGTAGGTCATGTATGATCAAACCTCTGAACTTTCTTCCTGGAAGAGATCCTCCCTCATGATCTAATACCCGCACTCCCAGTGCACAAAAAGGGTAATCGATCCACAAATTACCAAAACGGCCATCTCCTCATTACCTCTGAGTCGTTTCACTTCCGCCAAAAACAAATTACCCCCAACATAGAACTTCCATGTCCTCATTACCTCTGAGTCGTTTTATGTACCCCCTCTTCATTAAGCCTACTCCTGCCATGTCCTCATTACCTCTGAGTGGGAAGGCTCTGTAGAAGAAACCTTCATACTTGCCATGTCCTCATTACCTCTGAGTAAGTATGTCGATTCCCTTTCAACCTATTATCTATACCCACAACCGGAGTACGACAAGGATAATAGGTCCACAAATGTCCTCTGTTGACCACAAATGTCCTCTGTTGACCACAAATATCCTCCGTGAATTTACTTCTGCCATGTCCTCATTACCTCTGAGTAGGAAGATTCCACGATAAAACCCTCATGCTTGCCATGTCCTCATAACCTCTGAGCAAATATGTTGGTTTCCTTTCACCCTATTATCCGTATCCTAAACCAGGGTACGCCAAGGATAATAGGCCCACAAATATCCTCTGCTAAGTTTCTTAGCACACGCCACCATCTCATCGTACCCCAGGAGCCCAGCTGCTCTACGGCATTCTTTTTTCCGATACCGAGAGCACCTATGACCACTTTGCCGTGGCTGTTCCAGGTACCCTAACCAAACTTGTTATCCGTACCTAAAACCAAGGTATGCCATGGGTAACAGGTCCACAAATAAGTTCCCTAGACGGGGAAAACATCACCACAATATCACAGGCACAACAAGCAATACGAATGAAGGGTAGAATGGAAAGTACTCTTTATTTGAAGGAAGAAAAAAGAATTACATGTTTCGGGACCGCGTCCCTCTCAAAAAAGAAAACAGAAACAAAACACAAGAAGAAAAGGCCGACTATAGCTCAGCATTACATAAATCCAAAAGACGATTCTTCACTAAGGTGGCCTCCTGTTCGAGTCGCTGTTTAACTCGACGCTCAGCCTCCCGGGATAACCGCTCTTCATTATCCAAGCCCATGAGCTCCTGTCAGTCATCCTCCAACTTCTTCAGGGCAACTTCCAAGTCAGACGAAGCTCGATTGACTCTATCAGCCTCCTAAATAATTAGCTCCCTATCAATACGGGCAGTCTCAAGTTCAGACTCCAAGAAAGTTAGCTTCCTCTGAAGCTCAAGGATCTGCTCTCGCGTCTCGGTGATCCCACGGGCTATGACATCTTCGCCCTCATGGCTCAATTGATCATATCGATTAGACAGATCACGAAGGTCCTTCAGTACGGTCGGCCTGGTTTTTTCTCGAGCAGCCCTTGTCTTCTCTATAGTAGCAGTGAGAGAGCTACGCTCCCGATCTATAACAGCAGACAAATCAGCCTGCCGCAGCACCTGCAGCTGGGCCATCAACTGCTCAGTCTTCAATAACTTTGCCTCCAAGAGCGCAGCCAATCCTGCACCACCGAGAAGAGTCTTTAGAATATCAATTTGACCCTGGGCACATTGTCGGGACAAGACGAAAGAGGTCCCTCTTTCCACAGTAGCCGTTATTCCCTTCCTCAAATGACGGTGAAAGCTGGCAACTACGTCCTGTAACGCGTCATCCAAGACCTCTATAGAGGACGGCGTCAGAGGAAGCGTGGCCAGCAATATCGGAGGAGTGATGCTAGAGCTTGCCACCAGGGGAATAGAATCCGAGCAGGACGACGCACGAATAACGGATAACTCTTCCTCTGCCACCCGAAGAGCCTCGATACTCGGTAAGGCAGAGAGGTCGACCCTCGAAGCCACCCAAACAGGAGAGGATGAAAGGACCGTCGTCCCCTGCCCTGGCCGTCCCATCACCCGATTTTCTGAACTCGAGCCAACAGGAGGCCCCTCAAGACGAGCCGGAAGAGGAGGAAGTGCACTCCTCTCCACCAGTACCCCTTTGATATAGTTCATCTCGATAGTGTCCATCCTTAGCACCGGAGAGGCCGGACCTGTATGCCCAGAACAATGGTCAGTCGACGTGACCTGAAGGATGTGATGATAGAGCAGGTAGGCCTCCTCGCGGGACAAGATCTGGCTTATCTTACCAGAAGAGGAATATGGAGGCTGCAGCTCTTGTGTAGCTGACATGACCTCCTTATCCGAGTTAGATTCAGCGGGTTCTTCTATCCCAACCACCCCGGAGGGAAGTACGATGCGATCAACATCATTTTGATAAAATTCAGCAGCTTCAGGGACAGGTTCATTAAATTCCCCGTCATCCCGGGTTACCACCTCAGCATCTTGAAACTCTTCTTCTTCTCTTGACACCTACAAGAAGGAAAGAAGAGGATTAAAATCGAAGCTAAAAGAAAAGAAGGAAGGAAGGGTCGGGAGTGGCTTGGTTACCTCTGACGCGGGGTTAATGTCTTCTCCACTTTCTCTTATAGTCAGCTGACGGTGTCTGGTTGCAACCAACTTTCGAGAACGAGAAATACCGCCAACGGGAGAAACTTGCCTGCTACATTTCAGAGTAGGGCCAGGCGCAACGGGTGACTGATCCCCCAACATCTCATCTGACAAAATAGGGGGCTGATCCACCTTTACGTCTGCCACTGGAAGGATAGAGTCATCTCTATCATGCTCGTTGCCTTCATCATCCTCAGCAGCGGAATCCAAATCTGGCACTTCGACTCTAGTCTTTCTCTTCTTGGACCCTTAAGATCCTTCCTCCAGGCCGGTACCAACAATAAAACTGGCGCCTGGGTTAAAATCGATCGGGGGTTTGTTCGCCATGACATGATATAAAGCCTTCATATACAAGATCTCCACTGATGCCTTAATGGCAGGGACCGAGAAAATGGTACGGGTATGGAATGTATCATAGTATTGCCAAGCCCGGATACCATCAAGAAGGCTACCTTCAAAACCCAGACAGGAGCTGGGGTTGTTTAGATAAAGTTGGCTGTATCCAAACTGTCGGGCAAACCTGCTGGACAGATAAGGCTCCAGAAAAACCGTATTGCGGTTACGGTACACCAGATGTGCGGGCCGGATGTTTTGAAGCCACATGAGCATCTGGCCGTCCAGAAGTTGAGGGGGCGCAATACCGTCAAGATGTACAGCCTCTATGTCCTTAGCAGTAAAGCGAGGGATGGATACGAATATATGGTACATATCTGCCCTCGCCAACGCCATCCGACAAGCCCGCATGGTCTCATGTTCCCAAGGCTCATCACGGTAACGGAAAATAAATGCGTCATCATCAGTTACACCATCCTCAGAGCCCGGTCTCATCAAAGACGGATAATGCATCAACAGTCACCCCATCAAATAGTGATAGGGCAACTCGGTCCGTTCAAAATCCTTGGTCACGTCGTGAGCGATGACCTTAGAAGTGAAGGTGCGAAGGCCACGATGTATGCTGTATTAGCCCAATGATTATATCATGTTTTTGAATATGGCTAATCAATTAAGTTTAACATAATGACATCACTAATATTCATGTAATCACTATCATGTTGTTACTTAAACTTAGTATTGTCCTAATATTAGCATTGTCCTAATATCAATATTGCTATGCTTGTATCATATTGGTTTCGTTTGTCTAACATGTATTTGTAGACATGCTGTAAGCATGATCAAGCTTTGTCAAACCAGGACATATGCAATGATGGGGCAAAGACGGTGTTACACAAGAAGATTTCTCTGAACCGCCTAACGACCTATCCGGGGCCTCGCATCGGGGGTTCCGCTGCCCGGTCAGCGGACAGGGGTCGAGTGGGCAGCGCCCCCGTCAGGGGTTCGGGGGCGAAGCCCCCGAAAGGTATTCAAATTTCCAGATCTGTTTATCTTTGGACGAACACCGTCAAAGGAAAAAGGCGTCTTCAAGTCTGCTCACATATTTGAAGAAAGGCGTCATCAAAGGGCTCTTGGTTTTCCTATTTTTGTCAATGTATTTTGCATATTTATTGAGTCTAGGAATACGATGTAAACTGCATCGTACTGGCAAATAGGCTACCCAAGAAACGTTTTCAAAATACCCTTTCGTTTTGAAAACAAGCCCACTTACAAAAGCCCAAACTACTTCCTAACTGTTTGACTTTTCAAAAAGCCCAAAACCAATTTGCAAAAACCCTGACAGAACTCCAACAGAACTCGGACAGAATTCGGCCAGAGTTCGGCCAGAATTCGGCCAGAGTTCGGCCAGAGTTCGGTTAGTGAACGTTGCTTTTTGAACTTGGTCTTCCTGCAGTTACGGATCCTACCGAGATTTTCTCATCGAGTTCTGTTCGAATTCTGCCCGAATTCTGTCAGAATTCTGCCTTTGGAAAAACTATAAATAGAGAAGGATTTCGATCATTTTAATACACCAATTCACTTCATATCTCTTCTCTATCAGCCTACTACTTCTTCCAAAGTATTCTGAGCTTTCATTTTCAAATCCCAAGCCAGTTACAATCCTCTAGTCGATTTGCCAGTGCGGTACGGTCTAGAAGTTTCAGAGTGGTTGTAATCGGAGGCTTGATTGAAGGTACACACTTCACAATTGAAGTTGGTCGAGTACTTCGGATCAAAGCTCGCGTTGTAGAAGTTGCAAGATCTTCGGATGAAAACTTGTGGTGATTTTCCATAGTGGATTCAACTGGTAGCAAGAGTTCTACCGACTGGACTAGTCCTCAACAGAGGGAAACCAGTATACATCCTTGTGTTTGCGTTTGCTCTCTACTCTCTACTTTTCATTTACATATCTGTGATATATATATTATCTGTGATCTTATTACTAACATTTTTAAATAGTTAATTTCCGCTGCCTACTCTATTCACCCCCCTCTAGAGTATTACGCTTTACAACTCGTTCCTACAATCGGTCCTACAATTGGTATCAGAGTAGGTACTGCAAGTAGAGGTAATATATTCTGATCCCAATTGTTCCTACAATTAGTATCAGAGCGGGTTATACAGGTAAAGCGAGGTAACACTGCTATTATATTCTTATTTATAACTGCTGCTACATAGATCACTATATCACATATGGCAAGTATGTACTTCACAACTGAAGAGCAATCTTCAAATAGACTCCTACTATTTGATGGAACAAACTATAGCTATTGGAAGACACGGATGAGCTTCTACTTGAAGTCTCTAGATTTTGACTTATGGTCAATTGTTGTCACCGGCTACAAAAAGCCTACTATCACTTCTATTCTTACTTCCTCTATAATCAATAAGCCTTATTATAGTTACACGGATGAAGAGAAGAAGTTAGCTAGCCTTGATGCAAAAGCTATGAATATGTTTTATTATGCTGTAGACACAAATGTATTCAATCTTATTTCTACTTGCACAACATCTCATAAAATTTGGAAAGTTCTTGAAGCTACTTATGAGTGCAGGTATGAAAGCAAAGCTAGCAACTCCAAAGAGAAGGATAGTCTTCATAATGATGCAAATATGTATATGACAAAATTGGGATTTAAGGTACAGCATAATCCCTTATACGAAGAAGAGCTTGTATGTGACAATTACAAGAAGATAGACCACATCCAAGAAGATTGTACTACTACAAGAAAGGAGAGTCACTACGAACAATCAAATGAAGGAAGATCATCGGGCATATGGTGTGAAAGTGAAACAAGCAATTCTGAAGAAGAAGAAGAACAAGAAGATGAAGAAGAAGAAGGGAGACCTCATCAAGCTGCAAATTTATGCACAATGGCATTATCTAACGAGGTACAAAATAATTCTTTTTCTGAAGAGAGTGAATTTTCTTATGATAATTTATCTGATGCTTTCAGTGATCTGTTAGAAGAACACAAGAAAGTATTAGATAAATATAAGCAAGCTAGGAAGGATATTCTATCCTATAAGCGTGAGATTAAAAAGCTTACTTGCTTATTGAATGATGCTAGAGATACTTCTACTTCTGATAATTCTATTGAGATATCCACACTTGAGTTTAGATTGCATGAGGCGCTTGAATGCATTGAGAAAAGCACTCAAGAAAATGCTAAACTTAAGGAGGAATTAGAATCAGAAAAGAAGAAGTATTCTATTGCTTCATGTAGAATTGATGCTCTCTCTGCTAAGTATGATGAGATCTGTGCTTACTCTAAAAAGTTAGAGATTAGACTGGGAAAGCAGGTAGTACAACCTACGACTCAGTCTAACACAAGACACTTAGCACATCACAAAGTCACACACGTTAGACCTTTTACTAAGGAAGCAAGCAAAGCTAAAGCTTCACACAACCATGCTTTCTATTACAAGTATCCACGCACATCATATCACACTACTGCACATTCTCATACTACTACACATAGTACTAATATTAATTCTTTCTGTCATTATTGTGGTTTGAATGGACATATTTCTAATCGTTGTCAGATTAGAAAGCTAGTTGATATAAACTTGTGCAAATGGGTTCCAAAAGCTAACAAATGTGGATCCAAGTATTGGATACCAAAGTCTTCACCTAATATTGCAGGTGAAGCTTCTCATATCAAATAGAACCATGGAACATGTTGGTGATTGCAAAGCTACAAAGGTCATCTTTCAAGCAATTGCACCAACAGAAGTGTGGTCACTAGAACCACTTCGGTAACATGCTTACTAAATAGTTTCTAATATCTAGCATGTTCTTATTATTTTTTACTATTAGCTTTCATTGATGTCTTTTTAATTGTTTATTGTTTGAATCAATGTGAGACATAATCCTAGCATGACTAGCTGATTAGCTTAAATGATTAGTTCACACTATATAGTATTTATTTTTATTAGTGTGACACATTTGCCTATGTATTCTATTTACTCTTAATCTTTATTCTTAAAGCATGCATACCACTCTAGTCTATTGGAGCTTAACTTTGTTTTGGTTAATATGTTTTTGACTCTCTGTATTTAATATTTTTTTAATGATCAGTTCTTACCGTTTTGTCTTTAACATGTCATATTTACTTTGATCAGTATTTTGTGAGTATGTATGTTTGGCACAAGTCTTTTATTTACTTGAAAAGTATATACATATACTTTTATGTTAACCTTGTGCTTGCATAATATACCTCACTATTGATTCTTATATTTTATTTTGATTACCTTCTTATGAATCAATTACATCTTTATCTGACAAAGTTTATTTATGTATGTTTTTGATGCTTGTTAATGATACATGAATAATTTATTTTCATTCATATATTGCTGATATGTTTCTTATATTTTTGTATAAATATCTTTATGGGGATTTATGAGTCAAGTTCAAGTTCTATATTATATTATTTTGAAAAGTAGTTTTTAAACTTGTACTTATCTCATACTTAAGCTAGTGATTACTTTGAACAAATTTATGTTCTTAGTTTTATTAGCTTCTTCCTCAAAAGCCTCTTTTAATGATGTATGTTTCTCTTGGCTTTTTGGTTGACTTTTTGGATACATGATATTTTTAATATCTTGATCTTGATAAACCATTCTTTAGGTATTTACTTATTTTACTTTTAGGGATTCTGGATTTCGACGATGTTTGATGATACTGCATATATTCCTTTGAATCTAAGTTCTTAAGAGTAAAGATCATTTTTGGGAACAAGTCGAAAGGGTCCTTCTGTCATACAGGTGTAAATAGCCTGAAGCGACACGGTGCACTAGTCTTCGGACTACCGCTAGCTGGGAACCGGCCCCTACAGCTAACCCGAAGTGATCAATACTTTATAGACTTAAGATTTATTAAGGTGTACTTGCAACTATCGTCTAGTTCTGGATCCAAGGTACTGAACCCAGTCCCCTAGGTTCCAGAATACATCAACGTATCTAGGTCCTATATTTTGATTTACAAATGTTTTATATTTTATTGTTACCCAATGATTTTGTAGCACATATGGATAAATGTAATTGATACATCTTATGCCGTATGCTACATTGTTCTAAGATTTTTAAGTCCATAGAATATAATTTATTTCTTATTGCACTAATTCTTTTTAAATCCTCGGTTATTAAAGAAGAGATTTATTTTGGATACAAGCCTACAAAGGGTCTGTTTGTCACCACGACTACGGTCGAAGCGAAGCGGTAAGTGTTCCCCGGTGAACCTCCGTTAGCTGGGACAGTACCTCTACAGCTAATCCAAGATTAATCGACGCTTTTTAAACTAAAGATTTATTGAGATCTAGTTGCAATTATTATCTGATGGATTTTGAATTTTAGATTTGATGAATAATATTCTCTTTATATTTTCACAAAAGGTAGCATATGTTGATCTATCTTATTCTATAGCATAGATCAATTTATGTCATCTTTTGACTTATACGATTATTCATCATGCTAATTTGAAATATTTTTTTATTTTTAAATGTTCATTTAATGGATATTTCTTCTTTTGTCTAAAGATGATTTTTTTCGTATTCGTGACTACTCATTGAATATTATGGTATTGTGATTTCATCTTTAGTTTGTGTAATATTCGTAATATTCATGATTTTTTTGAGCTTTATTTTATTATCTTCTTATACAAGTTACTTACTGTCTATAACAGTAATTCTTTGCGGGGAGAAGTCATGCAAATTGAATCTCTTTCTCAAAGCGTTTCTTTTCTTTAACCCTACGGTTGTCAGTGAACACCGTGCTAAGGCTTTAAAAGGGAAGAAATAAACTTTGATAAGAAGACCTAATATTTTTGAATTAGTTTTCTATTTCTGGAAATATGTCTCTGAATTTTATTTTAAAATTTTATCTATACCATTATTTTTGGATATAGCCATGTAAAGGTAGAGCAGTTAATTGTTTTAAGTCAATTATCCCCTTAACATGCCATATATCTAGAATACATTCTACTTTGGACATTCATCTAGTTATGTTTATTTGTTCAAATGGATTTATTTATGATTTATGGATTCTTTTATTGAAATTTTTGTTATTCGAATCGCCAGATTTCAGTCTGATGACTAAATGTACGCGTTCGAACATTTACTAAGACAATTTTTCGTAATAAATTCCACATTTTTGAAAAGTCTTTTTGATTTCTTTTTGATTTATTGAATCTGTCCGGAACTTAAATGTTATTATTAAAGACAACTTTTCTTTTACTTACATGAAATGATTTGTGTTATTTGTTTTATTGAAGACATATTTTTTTTCTTCATCTTTAAGCATTTATTCATTGGATATTTCTTTTATTTGCCTAAAGATGATGTTTGTTTTGAGTTTGGAATTTTATATGCATTTGATCAAAGGAAAGAAAAGATATATATCTTGGATATCCCTTAGATCTTGTGATGATTTATTTTATCTATTTTATGCATATAAATTATTTTTGAACTATATACGCATATTTTAAGGGGGAGCAAAATTAATTGTTTCAATTATTTTATGCCCTTAATATGTAGTATACCTAGTTCATCATGGACATATATTCTTTTACTTAAAATATCTTGCTGAGTTATTCATGATATTTGGATTTGTATTGGTTTTATGAGAGAATATATGATTAATATTTATTTTTAATTCTCTCATTTGAGTTTCTAAAAGTTATCCTGCCAAATTTAATTTAATTTATTGATAATACTGATTTGGCATTTCTTATTGAGATTTTATCTCAAAGTTCATGATTATCTATATTTAGACTGATCATACTTTGCGGGAGAGCATTCAAGTCGACTGAATTTCTCCTTCTCAAGTATTTTGTCTTCATTACCTTCATATTTATCTGATGGATATATATCATGCTAAGATAATTGAATTCAAATACATGAACTTTTGTATAGATTTTGTATAGATTCTAGTATACTTGTTTTGATTCCTTTTCGATGATTATACTCTTTATGGAATTGATTCACTAATTTGTATGGGCAAATTATGAATCATATTTTTTTATGATCATTGTTAATAGTCTCATTATATTTTTGATTCTTTTATATATACTAGATCTGTGAATTTCTATTCCTCAAGATTTATTTATGACCAATGATTGATTCTTACTATATTGATATATTTTTTTTTTGGTCTATTTTAAAACACAATATGATGAACGAAATGTGTTTTGAAATCATTGTTGGATTTTTTTTGGTAAACTATGTATTGGTTGATTTCAATTTTTTTTAAGTTCAACCAACTATTTTTTGACAAGTTTTCATTCTTTAGTTATGCAATTTTCTAAACTTGTCGTTTCATTGTTCTCCTAATCCTTGATCATGATTATTTATGCTTTCCTCCTTTATTTATGCTTGAGTTTATTTTAGCTCTAATTACGGGGGAGCTTATTTTTGATCATGTCAAAGGGGGAGAAATAAGTTTAAGTTGGAGAAATAAGTTTAAGAGCATACAATATTCTAGTATTATGTGTTTATTAGTGATACATGCATCTATTGTATATATATTAAACTTAAAGGATTTGCCATAATCAAAAAGGGGGAGATTGTTAGCCCAATGATTATATCATGTTTTTGAATATGGCTAATCAATTAAGTTTAACATAATGACATCACTAATATTCATGTAATCACTATCATGTTGTTACTTAAACTTAGCATTGTCCTAATATTAGCATTGTCCTAATATCAATATTGCCATGCTTGTATCATATTGGTTTCGTTTGTCTAACATGTATTTGTAGACATGCTGTAAGCATGATCAAGCTTTGTCAAACCAGGACATATGCAATGATGGGGCAAAGACGGTGTTACACAAGAAGATTTCTCTGAACCGCCTAACGACCTATCCGGGGCCTCACATCGGGGGTTCCGCTGCCCGGTCAGCGGACAGGGGTCGAGTGGGCAGCGCCCCCGTCAGGGGTTCGGGGACGAAGCCCCCGAAAGGTATTCAGATTTCCAGATCTGTTTATCTTTGGATGAACACCGTCAAAGGAAAAAGGCGTCTTCAAGTCTGCTCACATATTTGAAGAAAGGCGTCATCAAAGGGCTCTTGGTTTTCCTATTTTCGTCAATGTATTTTGCATATTTATTGAGTCTAGGAATACGATGTAAACTGCATCGTACTGGCAAATAGGCTACCCAAGAAACATTTTCAAAATACCCTTTCGTTTTGAAAACAAGCCCACTTACAAAAGCCCAAACTACTTCCTAACTGTTTGACTTTTCAAAAAGCCCAAAACCAATTTGCAAAAACCCTGACAGAACTCCAACAGAACTCGGACAGAATTCGGCCAGAGTTCGGCCAGAATTCGGCCAGAGTTCGGCCAGAGTTCGGTTAGTGAACGTTGCTTTTTGAACTTGGTCTTCCTGCAGTTACGGATCCCACCGAGATTTTCTCATCGAGTTCTGTCCGAATTCTGCCCGAATTCTGTCAGAATTCTGCCTTTGGAAAAACTATAAATAGAGAAGGATTTCGATCATTTTAATACACCAATTCACTTCATATCTCTTCTCTATCAGCCTACTACTTCTTCCAAAGTATTCTGAGCTTTCATTTTCAAATCCCAAGCCAGTTACAATCCTCTAGTCGATTTGCCAGTGCGGTACGGTCTAGAAGTTTCAGAGTGGTTGTAATCGGAGGCTTGATTGAAGGTACATACTTCACAATTGAAGTTGGTCGAGTACTTCGGATCAAAGCTCGCATTGTAGAAGTTGCAAGATCTTCGGATGAAAACTTGTGGTGATTTTCCATAGTGGATTCAACTGGTAGCAAGAGTTCTACCGACTGGACTAGTCCTCAACAGAGGGAAACCAGTATACATCCTTGTGTTTGCGTTTGCTCTCTACTCTCTACTTTTCATTTACATATCTGTGATATATATATTATCTGTGATCGTATTACTAACATTTTTAAATAGTTAATTTCCGCTGCCTACTCTATTCACCCCCCTCTAGAGTATTACGCTTTACAACTCGTTCCTACAATCGGTCCTATATGCTGCACACCATGGCTAGAAGGAGAGCAAGCCTGATTCTCAAAACTAACTTCACAGCCGGAAGGATAAAGTTACGACTGATTCTCTCGATAGAACCAGCCCCTCCAGAGACTACACAATTTCACAGCCATATCATCAAAAACCCTGCCAGGAGCGCCTTCTCTGACAGCTCTTGGGTATCCTGGTAAAAATAACCAAAAGAGTCGGTCTTACTCCCGAATCTATCACTGGAGGTGGCCAACCTCTTAGCCGACGACACCAAATCTTTAACCGCTTCCCGGGATCGAGGGCGACGGGAGGTAACTCGACCGGAGGCATCCGTTGGGAAGAGATAGTGCACCCAGTCCTTGGTATGGGGGGCATTCCCTTCCGAGCTGCTATCCTCGGGCTATCTGATGACATGTGCTATAGTGGCATAGTATCTCTTGGTAAAGAGCCACGAAGCCGGGATACCGCCTTTCCAAATCTTCGAACTCCTCATTCGTGGGAGTATACGCCTCGAAAGCTTCATCCCCCCAAGGGAGCTTGGTGTCTGCGTGCATTTCATGGAGTGCAAGCCCCATTTCCCCTATGGGTGTATAGAAGGTTCCCGTACGGCAGTTATACATCTCCAACAGAGACATAAACTTCTTGTTTATGGACAAACCATGGCTGGTGCCTCGAATAGCATAGTAAAGGCCAATCTCACACAAAAAGGCCTCGTACTTCTGCAAGATCCACATAGACAGGTTGGTCCACGAGGGAATAGGATGTATCCAACTAGGGAGCATCAATCGGCCAATGGGGTAGGAGCCCTTCCGAGCAAGTTGATTTATAAAAGTATCGACGGTAGAAAAGGTGAAATTGGGGCCCGACATATTTAAGAAAGTACCTGGGACCAATCCTATTACAGAATAGCTAGTGTGCACCTTGCCGCCAGTCACTGACTTTAGATTGTTGTTATAATGGATGTTTCCCACAAACATCCCACCTCGGGTAGGGGTTAAAGTTTTTCCCATCTTTCGGTCCAATGGGAGCATATTGAACCAAGATAATGGGAAGTGTCGCTCCATCTGGGTGATGCGGATCGCCATCCCGTGAGAGACAAAACTCCAATTCTCCGACACCTCTAGAACATGACTGTTCTCCATAGTCAAGGCGTCTCCAAAAAAGAACGCAGGTTTCAAATATTCCCCTTTGAATTTCCCGGAGTTCATCATAGCGTTAAGAAAATGGAAAGACTGATTCTTGATGGCATTTAGTCTAGCCGAGGGTTCGTCACTTGGAAACTGATCCGCCATATGCTGAACAATATGGTCGTACCTATAACCCAGAGCAGCTTGGGCACTACCCACCAGGAGTTCTCCAGCAGCATTTATCGGCAGATTCACTGAAAAGAAGATAGAGAAAGTTAAGTTAAAAAGAGGGATAAAAAGAAATGATCGGGTACTTTCGAGCCTCATGCGGCTTAAAGAAAACACCCATGCGGCTCCGACTCAACAAAGCCTCATGCGGCTCCAATTTAATGAAGCCTTATGCAGCTTAATCACAGAGGAATACTTATGCGGCACAATCCAGTAAAAAGTCATGCAGCAGTGCTCTCATAAGGCCCTCAGGGTTCGGACAAAATTCGTACTGACCACGTGACAGACAAAATTTGTGTGAATCCATACGGCTCAGCATAGCTCATATGACTGCGTTGGCACAGCGCGTATACGGTCACAATAGTTATTCTTATGCGGCTCGCAGCTCGGCCATAGGCCGAACATACGGTTCACAAAGGCTCATGCATAACGCATGCGACGTAGCCATAGCAGTTAGGGTTCTTTAACCCGTGTAATGTCCTTACCGGCAATGGGGGGATGAACGTCAGGATGAGCCGCGGGGACGACGATCGATGGAGGAGCAGCCGCAGTCGAAGTACAAGCAGTTTTGCCCTTCGCCGTCGCGGTCGACGAAGACGCTGCCTTCTTCGCTGCAACGGTCTTCTTGGGCACCATTATCAATCAAGTAGAAGATGAAGAGATGAATAGGGGAAGATTCGAAGTAAAAGAGGAAGTAAAGAACTCCTCTCTCTCTCTCAAGCTCCTCTTATTTATAAGAGGACGAGAGGGGGAAGACACGTGGAGTAATAAATCGTCTCGTCTAAAGACAAAACCGACTCCTCGGATTTCGCCCCCTCTCCCATAAAAGGAGATTCACCCAGGGCATAAAATCCCGAGATTTAATGAACCAACCCTTGGGATTCCCCCTAAAGACGACGCTAAAAGCAAATTTGAGGCAATTAAAGACACGCACACGTAGCAAGAAGCTATACGACTAAGCCATCCATGCGGCTGAACTATCTATGCGGCTTAAACATCCATGTGGCCAGGACTTCGTATGCGGCCAGAAGAATACAACCATGCTTCTTATTCAAAGTATTTCAATTTTGCAAATTGAAAACTTTGAAGGGGGTCTTGTAGAAGCATGGAAAATATTAAAGAAAGATCCATGCGGCCAGGAAGCTCCATGCGGCTCAGGAAGCCCATACGGCTCACAGATTCATGCGGCACGAGGGACTATGCGGCTCAAGACGTCCTATGTGGCTCAGAACAGGAGACACGTGGCTTGTAAAATAGTTCTTCCCTCCTGCATTAATTACTTTGACGGCTGACAACTCTGAAAAAGTGGCAGCCCTGACACAAAAAAGGTAATTATGACTCTGTCATAATGACAGACCCCTAGAGAAGTGAAGAAGATCTCTCATACATATTCCGAGATCCAGAAAATGCCACATGGCCCTGACACGTGGATGGTCATATGCGGCTCGAGCGAAGACTCTCCATGCGGTTCAGGATGAAGCTGCCTTATGCGGCTCAGGCAGAAACAGTCTCATGCGGCTCAGGCAGAAACAGTCTCATACGGCTCAAGCAGAGGCCCCCCATACGGCTCGCAAGGATCATTTCCATGTGGCTCATTACCCATTATGCGGCTCAAATTATCAATATAGTTCGAAGGTTCGGGGGGCCACTCCCCAAGTAGACCCGACACGTGGCCAGTCTTATGCGGCTCCATCCTTATGCGGCTCAATCCTTATACGGCTCAATCCTTCTCAGTGGCTTTCAGGACACGTGTCATAAAGCCAATCATTTTTCCAGATTTACTGCAATCAAAGATTGGGTCAAATCCCAATAATCTGGGACACGTGGCAGGAGAATGAATTAAATTTATTCATTCAGATTCGTAGACATCATCAAATCATCACCACGGAGATCTATTCCAATCAGCATTAATTACTGATAGGATTTGGTACAATCTACACTAAATGGCCCAGATTTATCACGCTCAAGATTAATGGCCCAGATTGATCGATCGACAGGCCGCCGCCACTTTGAGGGGTAATCATTGTGAACCCTAATAAGGTCCCTCCATTCCTATAAATAGCCGGGTGCTATTCCCTTGTAAGATATACATAGGCATACACAGAGAGAGGCACACACACATACAGAAAGGAGCACTTTTCGAGATCAGAGAGCACCAGAGTACTTGGAGAGAAGAGCAGAGAGAGCAAACAGAGCATTTCCTCAACGCTGAGCAATCTTCTGGAGCCAAGGCTACATACCGATCGTCCAAGGAGTAAGACAGGGCGACCGTCGCTTTCTCGAGCCTCTATCGTCACCCTCCAGAATCTAAAATAAACAATTGTACTTAGACTGCTGTACCTAGGCTTTCGTCCTTAGGCTTTCTTTGTACAAGCGAGTTTGTAACGTGAAGTAAAAGTCCAGTCCTCCGATAATTGTTCTGCTCTTTTATATTTCATGGCAAATAATGTCGTCCCTTGCAAGTGTTGCATGAATAGAACTTCCGGTCTCACTAGCTACCGGTGCTGGATGAATAGAACTCCCGGTCTCACTAGCAACCGGTGCCACTTCCTCCTTAACTGTAGGAGGAGCTACCTCAGCATTCACTATTTTCCTCAAACGACGTGCCGCTCCTCGGGTCATGGGTACCATCTGGTAAGATCGATAGTCACAAATAATATAATTGTAACATAAGCAAGCTAAAGAAACCATCATATAATTTGAGTACATTTTTGAAAGCAGAGGGATGACGGTCGGATGACAATCAACTTTATCTACGACTACATAGTTTCTGCCTCGCCAGTCGAATGGCTGTAGGGACTATGTCCTGATCACCATGTCGTACTGTAGATTAATGCAAATGGAGCTGGAGCTGGAGCTAAAATACAGTTGGTACTATCCTCAATAGAACAAACACTCTCACAGCTCAAAATACTAACACATGCTCACGCCTTACTCTTGTGACACTCCCTGTCAAACACAAACACACACCTATATGTTCCTTTACATATGTTGTCATGTTACCTGTAAAAATAGGAAACCCTTGTTGTCTAAAATAAGACACAATTCTATAAAGAGAACTATACTGTAGAACTCACACTTTAAGACAATAGATGAAGGAAGACTTGTATGGAGGATCGATAAGGTTGAGCGATGTTATTTTATTCTACAAAGAGAACCATATTGTAGAACTCATACTGTAGAACTCATACTTTAACACAATTCTACAAAGAGTTGTCATAGGGTGTTGAGCGATGTCATTTTATTCTTTTCTTCTTTTTCTTCTTGGGATTTTTGAGTATTGGATCTTGAGACATATATAGCTAGAACTTACGAAGAATGGAGTACCATACTTCAACAAATAGATGTTGACTAATTGGTTCATATACTTGTTGTCTAAAATAAGTATAGGAATGTTGCAAGGTGAAACAATGTATCAAACACTATATCGAAACCCAAACCCAATATAAAAATCCAAATTAATACGAAAATACACAAGTGTATGTAGGGGATTAAGTGTACAGAGGTGAAATACATATATATGCATGCTTGGGGGTGTCCACGTGTCCAACAAATGGACACAAAGTGTCCAAAACCTCACGAACACACTGTATCAGTGAACACATGGTCGTAATGTGTCTTCGTGTCCATTTTGGACACAAAAACACCTCAATTAGGGTTAGGGTTTACCTTCAGTCTCCTCGCGATGGTGGAGGAGGAGGAGGAGGACAAGTTCGGTGGTGGAGGAGGCGGGGATTAAGTCTACAGAGGTGAAATACATATATATGCATGCTTGGGGGTGTCCACGTGTCCAACAAATGGACACAAAGTGTCCAAAACCTCACGAACACACTGTATCAGTGAACACATGGTCGTAATGTGTCTCCGTGTCCATTTTGGACACGAAAAACACCTCAATTAGGGTTAGGGTTTACCTTCAGTCTCCTCGCGGTGGTGGAGGAGGAGGAGGAGGACAAGTTCGGTGGTGGAGGAGGAGGATCTCACGGTGGAGGAGGAGAAGGGGCTCGCGATGGAGGAGGAAGAGGAGAAGGGGCTCGCCGGAGGGAGGAAAAGGGGCTCGCGGTGGAGGAGGAGGATGAGCGGCGCCAGAGGGAAGGGGGTCGGGCTGTCGTCGAGGTCGGGGGAAGAGGGGCGGGAACAAAAAATTTGGGGAGAGGGAGAAATGAAAAGTCGACTATCCTTTAATATTCGGCGACGCCTTTAATCATTACGACGCTAAACGTCGCTGAACTAATAAAAATGGCAACGTTTTTCGACAAATCAATGACGTTGGTTTTTATTACACTAAAGGTAGTCGCAATATGTCGCTGTTTGTCGCTATCAGCGACGTATTATGACGCATACTTTTGGAGTCGCTAAATCCAAAAATATTAGCAACGTTTTAAGTTGGTGTCGCTAATTTCGTCGCTGATATGACTTATTTTGGTAGTAAAAGATGCATTACGGTGCGAAACACCGTGACCTTCATATAGGTAGGGCCGGTGGGCTGAGATTAGCGCTGGGTGCAGGTGCAGGGCCTGCCACCCTTATGCATATGTTTAAGTTTACTGTTGGTTGGTTGAGTGAAATAATATGATTTTTTATGTAAAGTTCCAACCTTGTAGGCTAGGCGAAATAGGACAAAGATGAGCACGATCACTATGTTTATGTTAAGATTATGTCTAACTGTATCTGCTGCAGGGACACGATAGTGGACAAGTTCAGGATATGTTCGGTTCGAGGCGGGGATCGGCTTGGACGTGCCGAGGCATGGAGTCCTTAGCGTTCAAGAGGAGCTACCACATTGGCGTTCGAACTTACGACATGGAGATGTTCAGCCGAAGACTGCTTGTTGGCTATAAAGAGGCATAATGTATGGAACAATGTAATCTTTTGTGAGCTAGAGAGATCATGAGCATTGTAGCCAATTGGCATGTTAAGTTGGGCTATTCAGAGCTATTGTAACCTTCAGTTCATTATCAATAAAAGGGATTTTTGTTGTATACTACGTTTTCCTTCCGCTGCTTATGTTATCAATTTGAGCTATACACACTATTGTGAATCTGTTATCTTGCCTTGCAGGAGCGCAACTCCAGACTCGTGCGGCATCACGCCCCAGCGAGGACGATGATTCGGATAAAAACTTGATAATGATGAAGACGGTAACTCGGTCGACAATCGTAAGTATCGAGGTATGATCAAGAAAATTTAACAGTAGCATTAATATTAAATCTACATTAGCTTTTCTGTTAATTTAAAATTTACAATATAATTGAAACTAATATTACGAAATTGCTATTTGGCTCCCAAAAAATTTGGGTGATACCATCTTCCATTATGTGGCATATGACATGGTTGCTAACATGACAGCTGACATGGCAAAATTTAACAATAAAATTAATATTAAAATTAACATTAATAGTAAATAAATAATTTAATATTAAATTAACATTAATTAATATTAACATTAACATTAATATTAACATTAATATTAATATTAACATTAACATTAGCATTAGCATTAATATTAACATTAATATTAATATTAATATTAATATTAATATTAATATTAATATTGACATTAACATTAACATTAACATTAAAAAATTTGGATAATTAATTTTTGGGGTTAAAATTTGCCATGTCAGCTGTTATGTCATCTAGCATGTCAGATGCCATATAATGGGAGATGGCATCACCCAAATATATTGGAAGCCCAAACGACTAATTGCTAATATTAATACAGTGGCATTACCATTATTTTCTAATAGATTCGTGTCTTTTTTGGTCACACCCCTCCACGAGCGGGTTACACCCCCGAAACGAGGGGTTAAATAGCCTTTTCCAAAGAAGAGAACCCATCCGACTAGATATAAACAAAGGAGAGAAGAAGAAGAACAGTCGCAATGGAGAGGAGCAAGAACAAGATCAACTGCAGCGGATGGGCCGTCATTCCTACCGAGATTCTTTCGATGATAATGGTATTGTCGGGGATGCCGACGGACGAGGTAATGTGTAACGTGGCCCCAGTTTGCCGTTCGTGGTGGAAGGCGCTCAACGGTCCCTTAGACTATTGGTCTAACGTCGACTTGGTACAGTAGTGCCGGAGGACCCTGTTTGCCATGAAATATAAAAGAACAGAACAATTATCGGAGGACCGAACTTTTACTTCACGTTACAAACTCGCTTGTACAAAGAAAGCCTAGGGACGAAAACCTAGGTACAGCAGTCTAAGTATAATTGTTTATTTTAGATTCTGGGGGGTGACGATAGAGGCTCGGGAAGGCGACGGCAGCCCTGCCTTACTCCTTGGACGATCGGTATGCAGCCTTGGCTCCTGTGACGAGATGATTGGCGTTGATGAAGAAATGCTCTTCTTGCTCTCCCTCTTTTACTCTTCTGGCTTCTCTCTTTCTCTGTGTATTTTTCTCTGATTATTAGGGGGAAAGCTCGCTCTGTCTATATTTTTCTTCTCTCTCGCAAGGGAATGGTACCTTGCTTATTTATAGGAGTGGAGGCATCATTAGGGTTTGGATGATTGCCCATTCTCAAAGTGGCGGCGGCCCTGATGTTTAATCACTCTGGACCATTAGTCTTAAGCGTGAAGGATCTGGGCCATAAATGTGGATAGTATTGAATCCTGTGAATGATTAATGCTGATTACTTTAAATCTTCATGATTGGTTATGCCGAGCTTGGATCTTTCACCACGTGTCCCATTGGCTTGATCATGAATGATATGACCTGATCTCATTAATTATGAGGATAACATTATATATGGTTATTGGGATCTGGTAAATCTCTGATTGATTTGCATCCCATAATCACCCTTGCTACCAGCTGTCAAGTCATGGGGGCAATTGAATCTCTGCCACGTGTCTTAATGGTGGACCGTGCCAGAGCCGTATGATATCCATGAACCGCATGAGACAGCATCTCAGTGAGCCGCATAGGTATAGTACTTGCGAGCCGTATGGGATGGTTTCTCGGTGAGCCGCAGGAAGAGGATTCCTGCCAGCCGTATGAAGCTGTTCTTCAATTGAGCCACATAGGAGTAGCCACGTGGCAATCTTGGATCGTGTCAGAGATATTTTCCTGTTCCCGAAGAGTCTGTCATTACGACAGGACCATCATGGCACTTTATGTCAAAGCCGTCAGCTGTCAAATTATGGCAGAGCATTAAGCATTAAATAAGGCTATTACTTGACGGCCAGCTGTGTGAAGGGATCCCACAGAGACACGTGGTATTGATCGAACCGCATATCTCTGTTGGTCGTTTGTAAGCCGCATATACTTTCGAGCCGCATGAGGCTGGGAGACTCTTTGAACTGCATGGGACTGCCCCTATGTAAGCCGTATGGATTCTTCTGCTCCGAGCCGTATGAGACTGAGAGTCTCTCCGAACCACATGGGACTGCCCCTGTATGAGCCGCATGGGGTTCTCCTGTTCCGAGCCGCATAGACCATCATTCTGATATTTTCCATGCTTCTACAAGACCCCCTTCAAAGTTTTCAATTTGCAAAATTGAAATACTTTGAATAAGAAGCATGGCCTTTGCTAACCGCATAGATGGTTCAGCCGCATGGATTTATCTGGCCGCATGAACTGTTAGGCCGTATAGACTTTTTGCCATGTGTCCCAACCACGTGTGCAAATCTTCTGCATTAAATGTCCTTGATTCGTTTTTTGAATTAACGTCGCCTTTTGGGAGAGGATCCCAAGGGTCAGTTTTGCTTTGACCGAAGCGTTTTGCCTTTATTCTTTTAGGCGGCATATGGATCGAGGCGTTTGTTGATTTACGAGCCTCCTTCGCCTATAAATAGGAGCAATTTTATTCTTTGAGGGTTTCTTTACCTTTCTCTTTGCTCGAACTCCTTGTTGCCGACTTCCTCTTCGTCTTCTCCATCAACGATCGGCAATGGCTCCCAAGAAGACTACCGCTGCTATGGGCAAGAAGGCCGCATCGTCGTCTGCGGCAGCGAAGGACAAGAAGGCCGCGTCTTCATCGACTGCGGCGGTGAACGTGGCGGCTCCTCCGTCGGCTGACGTGCCTATTATTCACCCCGACGTTCACCCGCCTATTGCTGGTAGGACCATCAACATGAACTGTCATGGCTACGCCGCATATCTTATGCGCGAGCCTGTATTTCCAATTATGCTGCGTGTCCGACTCATGTTCGAGCCGCATGGGATACGACCCAGGCCTGAGCCGCATGAAAATTGTTGTTTGCAGCCGCAGAATTACTTGACCATCAGGGCCGCATAAGCTCATCTGGACTGGACCGCATGAGCTCTTTCAAACTGAGCCGCATAAGCCTATTTCGAACTGAACCGCGTAAGATCATTTGAACTGGACCGCATAAGCTCATCCGTACTGAACCGCATAAGCCTATTTCGAGCCGAACCACATAAGTTTATTCGAACTGGACCGTATGAGCTCATCCGAACTGAACCGCATACGCTCGTTTCGAACCAACCGCATAAGCTCATTCGAACTGAACCGCATGAGCTCTTTCAAACTGAGCCGCATAAGGCTATGCTGAACTAAGCCGCATAAGCATCAAGTAGTTGTGTTTCGGCTATCTTTTTGACCTTATTTCTTTTGTCTTCCTTCAGTAAATCTGCCAGTAAATCCTGCGGAGGAACTTCTGGTTAGCTCGAATTAGTTTGCCATGGATGTGCGACGGGACGATTTAGTTCGTCAAGTGTCAGAGCAGCTCCTTGTTAATGAGCCTTTGGAGCGACTAAATGCTATCAGGGTTCAATCTTTCCAATTCCTTAGTGACATGATGAGCTCCGGGAAGCCTAATGGAAGCATCTGAGGCCGGTCTTCCTTTTTGGGGATGCGTTGATCATAGAAAACTCCGAGTGCTGGATGTTTTCGAGAGTTGGGATTTTAATCTGGACGGGATGTCGATTCACATCCCCATTATGAAGCATCATTTCCCTTTTGCGTGGTTCAACATGATCTTATTGGATAGGCAGATGACAGACTCCCTCACTCTCACCAGACCGGGGATGTTTGTTGGTAACATCCGTTACAACAAAACTACTGGGTCAGTATGCGCGATCAAGGATCCGGCCAGTCGATCTGTGATGGGGTTAGCTCCAGGTACCTTTATCAACACACTCGGTCTTAATTTCTCATTCTCTCAGGCTGATACCTTTCTGAGCCAGCTTGCTCGCAAAGGGTCCTATCCTGTTGGCAGATTGGTGCTGCCGAGCTGGTTACACCCACCCGTGGGCTAACCTGACCTCGTGGATTCTGCGAACTACGGGAAATTTTTGCGAGAAGTCAATCTTTATGATGCTATCCGCGGTACCAGCACGATTGCCCGTTAATAAGCCGTTATTCATGGCCCTGCTGGAGATGTATAATCATCGGACAAACTTTCTTCACACCTGTAGGGGAGTTGGGGCTCGCTCTTCATGAGACGTATGCTATCTCCAAGCTCCCCTGGCGAGACGAGCCCTTCGAAGCGTACACTCCGATGAATGAGGAGTTCCAGGATTTAGATTGATGATTCCCAGGCTTTGTTACTGTGTATCAAAACTGCTGTGTCATCATAGCACCTGTCACCGAACGGCTATCCAAAAAATGATAGCTCGGAAGGGGACGCTCCCCATACCAACTCTTGGGTCTCATATCTTTTAAATTCAGTGCTGCTGGCCGAGTTACTTCCCGAGATCGTCAAACTCCTAGGAAGTAGAAGACTTGGTGTCGACTGCTAGGAGGTCGAAGTCTAAGGGTGATAAATTTGGGAGCCAGATTGACTCCTTCAGCTATTTTATTATAGTACTCGCGGCTGTCAAGAAGGCACTCTTGGCAATGTTTTTAATGGTATGGCTGCGCAATTGTGTGGTCTCAGGAGGGGCAGGTGCTATTGAGAGGATTGGCCGTCACTTCATTTTCCGCCGTGAAGTTGGCCTTTGGGGTCAGGCTGGCTCTTCTTCCCGCTATGGTGTGCAGCATTCAGCATGTTCTCCGTGCCTTCTCATCCAAGGTCATCGCTCGTGACGTGGCGATGGACTTTGAACGTATAGAGCTGCCTTATCATTTCTTGCTGGGATGGCTGTTGTTGCATTATCAGTCTTTAATGAGGCCTGGGACGGGAGATGGCGTTACGGACGACGACGTTTTTTTTCAGGTATCACCATCAGCCTTGGGAATATAGTACCATGTCGGGTGTCGGAGGATGCTGGCGAGGGTGGACGGATATGATTTCTTCGTGTCTGTTCCCCGTTTTACTGACCAGGAAGTGAGGAGTGTTCATGTCGATGGCGTTGGACCTCCTCATTTCTTACCTGAGAAAATGCGTTTCTGGCTGCGTAACATTCGCCGGCGCATTTAGCTTATCGCAATCGCAACACTGTGTACTTGGAGCCCTACTTGCCCAGTAGGTTTGCTCGTCAATTTGGGTACAGTCAACTATTCCTTAGCGTCCCAGTTCCTGCCTGGGATTTGAGGGTAGCATTCTCGATGGTATTAGGGCATGGAGCTACTATAACACTTGTCATACTCGAACTAGCTTTTCGGTTCCTGCAGCAAATGATAGGGAAATCTTGCATATGGCGGCCTTATATCATGTTACAGCAAATCATCCTCCTCTCGATTTTGACCCGAGGACTAGCTTCATCGTGGGCACTCGTCTGGCGGAGAAGGCTACGGTGTCAAGGGCAAAGAAGAAAGGGGCGAATAGAGTTTCTACGCCCGATTCCGAGTCCTTTGACACAATTGAGGAAGACAACGAGCGGGATGATGAGGACCCTCTCTCTTCTGGTGGCGAAGCAGCGGGGGTCAGCCGCCCATCATGGCAGATGAGATGATGACGGATCAACCGTCGGTCGTTTTAGATGAGGCGGTAGATCAGTTGCCACCTGTATCGGAGGTGGTACGGGTAGGGCTTCCGCCTGCCGTGCTGGTCCCTCGCGTAAGCGAGGTAGGACGTGAGTCTACTGGCGGAGGAGTAGCCTTTTCGTGAAGAGAGCTGCGGTCGGACCTCGTAGGCTACTTATTACGGAGAGGGGTGAGGATGATGACGCTGCTCCGAAGGTACGACTATGTCGGAGCTATCTCCTTGTTGTGGCTTTTTTCTCTTGGAGATATGACCTGACCATTTTTTTCTTTGTAGGCGTTTGACGAACCAGGCTCTCCTGAATCGTCTGCTGCCCCCAGAGTTGATCGGTCCTTGCTGCTTTGATTAGCGACATGTGTGCCGCGGTCCTTTCTGCGGGGGCTCTTTCAGCGGCGGCTGGGAGCTCCAAGGTTGCTGAGGCCTCGGCCCGGGGGGACAGAGGTTTCCTCGGGCCTGTCTCCGAGATCGCTGAATTTCTGCAAGGTGACACCGATCTCGTCACATCCCTCCCGAGGGTGTTGGGGCGGAGGAGCCTATCATATTCAATTCAGAGGCTGCTGGTGAAGAGGCTGCGGTGGCTGTAGGTGAACCTCAGCCTCCACACTCCTCCACTGGTAAGATAAGCCAATATTGACTAGTAAGGGGGCATATTTGCTCTATCAACATATCCTCCGGGTTAAATCGATTCATGGTTGTCTTGGCCCTACAGGTCCTGACCCTTTACTTTCCACCACGAATGTTCTTGGGAAAGGCTCGGCCCGTCGCGATCTGGGGGAAAGGAGCATTTACTCTCCTTCGCCGTCTCATGCCGAGGGGTCTCCTGTCAGCTCCGGACAGATGGGAATGGAGCTGGCGATGGTCTCCGCCTCATCCTCTGTAGCTTATACAGCTTCGGAGACCGACTTCTCGACCCTGCCGAACATCCAAGTTTTACGGGCTGCTGAGGAGGAGTTGGCCGCTGTTCATGCATCCTTCCGTACGGAGTTTGTTTCTCTTGTGGCAGGAGCGACAGATTCTGTTGCATCTTCTTCAGCGTTGTCGGCTACACTCCCGTTGACACCGGCTTCTTCGGAGGCTCTGGGCGAGGTGACGCAGGATGTGGTTGACAGCTTCTATCGCCACTTAAAGAGGGGCGTAGATGCTGCTGTAGAACGGGGACGCCTTTTACTCTGTCTCTGCGGTGCGCTCGGGGCCAGGTTGCAACTTTGAAGTCTCTTCCTGGTGGGGTGGGGTTAGCTGCACTCCTAGAGCCTAAGTTGGCAGAGGCTGATCAGCTTGTGACCCAATTGCTGGTGATACGGCAGGCGGGCTTACCTGCTGCGATTGAACGGGAGCGGGGCTTCCTCATTGCTGCTCGGGATAGGATCAAGCTCGCTCGAGATACTATCGGGCCAGTTGTGCAGGGAGACCTTGACAAGTTCTTGCTTCGTACGACAGGCTGGGTCGTCGAAGTCAGGCTTGTCGGGCTCGGGAAGAGTCTTCTTCTCGTGGAATTGCTGACACGAAGGAGCGAATTCTCGCACTCCAAAGGGAGTTGACCTTCTTAGAGTCAGAGCTGGAGGCTGCTCGTGCAGAACAGGAGTCGATTGCTCGGGAGGCCGAGAGGGTTTTCCGATCTTCTGTCAACCTGGAGCGAGCTTTCAAGAAATTCGAGGACAACTGGCAAGCTCATGCTCATCTGGAGGACGCGGCGGGCTGCCAGAGGAGGCGGAGCGTCGAGCTAAACAGAGGCTTGAGCGGTCGATTGCCTTGCTGACGGACCGTCTCATGGCGTTATGTGCCCCGGAGCAGTGATCCTTTTGTCTTCTTTTGTTGTCCTTTTTTTCTTTTTCTTTTGTCTTCATTTTGTAAGGGATGAGATCCCAAATGATGTAGCACTTTAAATTTTGAATAAATGAGCATGTTTCAACTCATCTTCTCTTTCTTGTACTTGTGGTGTTCGTGGGTTTGGACCTGCTGGGGGATTATTTGTGGACCTGTCACCCTGGACGTACCTTGGTTTTAGGTACGAGTAAAAGTTTTGGAGAGGAATACCTAGAACAACTTCGCGATAAGATAGCTATAGAAGTTTTGGTATTCAGGAGAATGCCAAGGAGTAGCTGGGCTCTCAGGCATGATAGGGAAGGGATGGGCGCGTACTGGAGATCCAGTACAGCATCTGTGGTCGACTGAGGACATTTGTGGTCAACAGAGGACGTTTGTGGTCAACAGAGGACATTTGTGGTCAACAGAGGACATTTGTAGACCTAATATCCTTGTCGTCCTCCGGTTGTGGGTACAGATAATAGGTTGAAAGGGAACCGACATACTTACTCAGAGGTAATGGGGACATGGCAAGCATAAAGGTTTCTTCGACGGAGCCTTCCCACTCAGAGGTAATGAGGACATGGCAGGAGTGGGCTCAATGAAGAGGGGTACATAGAACGACTCAGAGGTAGGAGAACGTAGAAGTTCTATGCGGGGCGGTTTGTTTTTGGTGGAAGTGAAAACGACTCAGAGGTAATGAGGACATGGCCGTTTCGGAAATTTGGATCGATTACCCTTTTTGTGCACTGGGAGTGCGGGTAGTGGATCATGAGGGAGGATCTCTTCCAGGAAGAAAGTTCAGAGGTATAATCATACGTGACTTACTATCTGAAAGAGTGACCGGAATGTGAGTTCAGAGGCACCAGCGGTACATAACTCGGTAATTTAGAATATTGAGAAAGTGTGAGTTCAGCGGCACCAGCGGGTACATGACTCGATAATCTGAAGGGAATATGGAGGTGAGTTCAGCGGCACCAGCAGGTACATGACTCGATAATCTGAAATATTTGGATGTGAGTTCAGCTTGTACCAGCGGGTACATGACTCGATGATCTGGAGAGAATGTTGTTTAGACATAATATTTCTTTAGGAACTTGCCGTTGACGGGCAACATGAGCAAGTCTCCGTTTTGTTTGCGAGGCGGTAAGCACCGTTGGAGAATACTGCCTCAATGATAAATGGGCCTTCCCACTTTGGCTGGAATTTGCCGGCGGTCTTGTGAGTCATGACCATCGGCCTCCGGACTGCCAGAACGAGATCGCCCACCTGGAATGTTCTGACTTTGACCTTCTTGTTGAAGGCTCCAGAGATGCGTGCTTGGTATAGCTCAATTCGTTGCTGAGCCAAGAGGCACTTTTCATCTAGTACCTCCAATTCCTGTAGCCAGCGATGGTGGTTTTCGTCTGTCGTCAATTGATGTGAGGGCGACGCATAGTGAGGGGATCTGAGTCTCCAATGGGAGGACTGCCTCACTCCCGTAAACGGGAGAATGGTGTATTCCCGGTGGCTGTTCGAACTGTGGTACGATAAGCCCATAAGCATTCGCCGAGCTTCTCGTTCCAGTCGCGTTTGTTGGAGGAGACAAACTTCTTGAGGAGTTTGATGATTGTTTTGTTGAATGCCTCTGCCAACCCGTTTGCTGCCGGGTTGTACGGTGTCGAAGCAACATTCTGAATACGGTGCTTATCGCAAAACCGATAGAATGCGTGGCTTACAAACTGCGGACCATTATCATGGATGATCCTTCGGGGCAGTCCAAAGCGGTAGATGAAGTGATGCTTAAGAAAGCTAATCACGTTTGAAGTCTTAACTTCGGCGAGTGGGACAGCTTCTGCCCATTTGGAGAAGTAATCAGTGATCGCAAGTATGAAACGATGTCCTCGGGAGGAAGATGGGGTGATGGACCAATGATATCCATTCCCCATGCTTCGAATGGCCAGGACGCCACAGTCAGATGTAGAAACTCGGATGGTTGGTGAATGAAGTCCGCGTGGACTTGGCAGGCTTTGCATCTTCTAGCATAATCTATCGCATCTGCCACCATCGTGGGCCAATAGTAGCCCATTCGTCGAAGACGGTCTTGCAATTTAGGACCGGGTTGGTGGGCCCCGCAGACACCGTCATGAGCTTCTCGTACGATTTCTTGGCTTCTGAGTTTGACAGACACCGAAGCAGTAATCCATCGTAGGAGCGACGATACAGTATTTTTGTCTCTGCATCGTAGAAGAATCTGAGAGAACGCCGTCTGATGAAGTGGCTTCCTTTGGGTTCTCGAGTAGGATGTCGTAGACGACGAAGTCGATGAATGGTTGTCTCCAGTCTGGGGCATCATTGATCGTCTGGGCGGAATAACTCGCCATGAATTGCACATTGTTCTTGGGACAGACCAGTTCGTGGCCTATCACATCCACTGATTGGCGATCATAGTTCGGAACTGCTAGGGAAGCGGCAAGACCAGCTAGGGCATCAGCTTCGATATTTCGGAGTCTGGAGACATGTTCGATAAAACCCCTCGAATGACGAGATGTCAATCGCTATTTGGTGATAAGGGATCATGTCTTCGTGGCGGACCTCATATGAGCCCCGGATCTAATTGACGATTAGTTGGAATCGCCGTATGCTTCAAGGTATTCTACCCCCAGCTCTCTTACAAGTTGGAGGCCAATGACCAGAGCGTTGTACTCGACCACATTGTTAGAGCAGGGCTCTGTGAGAGAATAAGCGCGGTTAATCACTAACCGGAAGGGGACCAACACTACCCCGACTCCGATGACTATATTGCCTTTAGGTCCGGTCCTCGAAGCACCGTCGAAGAACATTCGCCATACATCATCGTGAAAGGTTGCATGCGAGTCGACGACCTCATCTGGGATCTCTTCATATATCCTGGAGGACTCCGAGCCTGGGTGGGCTGCTAAGAAGTCTGCCAGGGCTTGACCTTTGACTGCCTTTTGTGGACGAAGATCATATGATAAGGGGACAGCAATATTGCCCATGTAGCGAGGCGAGAGCTGAGTGCCCCTGGTTTAGTCATGAGGACCCTGAGAGGATTGACTCGTGAGATCACATGTATCGTTTGTCCGGTGACATAGTGTCGCGTTTTCTGAATGGCGAACACCAGGGCGAGACATTCCTTCTCCACAGCGGTATATCAGTGCTCTGGCCCAATCATCATTCGGCTGAGGTAATATAGCTTGCTCATGGCCTGCGTCATTGTTTTATGCCAGCAGAGCCCCGAGGGAGTGTTCCATTGCTCGTACATAGAGCAGGAATGGTTTTTCAGGAACCGGGGCCACCAAGACTGGAGGATTTGACAAATATTCTTTGATACTGTAGAAAGTATGCTGACATTCCTCGTCCCATACGAATGAGACTCCTTTCTTCATGAGGTACGTGAACGGTCGGTATCGCCCGAAGGGTTAGAAATGAACCTCCTGATGTAAGCTAGCCTCCCTTGGAGGCCTCTGAGTTCGCAGAAATTTCTCGTGGGACCCATCTCCATGATTGCTTTCGTCTTCTCAGGGTCTACATGGATACCTTGTGCAGTAATGATGAAGCCCAAGAACTTCCCGCTGGATACGCCCAGAAAGGACTTCGTAGGGTTCATTTTCAAATTGTGCGCTCGCATTAGGTCGAATACCGTCCTTAGATCCTGCAGATGGTCTCCCTTGCAGCGACTCTTAACGGCTATATCGTCAACATAGCACTCCACTGTCTTGCATAAGTGGTCTCTGAAGATGATGCTCATGGCTCTTTGATATGTGGTGCCTGCATTCTTTAAGCCGAAATGCATAACTGTGTAGCAGTATGTGCCAATCGGTGTTCGGAATGATGTATGCTTTTCGTCGTCAGGAGACATCTTGATTTGGTTGTACCCCGAGAAGCCATCCATGAATGACATACGTTCAAAACTGTAGGTATTGTCAATCATGATGTTCGTGATTGGGAGGGGGAACTCATCTTTGGGGCATGCCTCGTTCAGATTGCGGAAGTAGATGCAGATTCGAATCTTTCCATTCTTTTTTAGGACGGGCACTATATTGGCGACCCAATCGGGATGTTGTTCCTCACGAATGAAACCGCTGGCTATCAGTTTGTTGACTTCGGCTTCGATCGTGTCCATGATGCCCGGGCGGAAGCATCGCTGTTGTTGTTTGACTGGCTTCGCATCCGGCCGAATATTGAGTTTGTGAAGAGCAATGTCGGGATTTAACCCTGGCATGTCTTTATAGCTCCAGGCGAACACATCAATGTATTCTCTGACAAGTTCTAGCAGCGACTCCTGCTCTTCGTCTGCTAGGCTTTTACTGACGAAGATCGGTTTTGGAGAAGATTCGATGCCGAGATCCACTTGTATGACCTCATCTTCAGTAGGAGGTTCTCTCTATTCGAACCGCTTTTCCCATTGTACGTCCAATTGCTGGGCCCACGGCTCTAGCTCGAGGATTTCGGGGATGTCTTCGTCTTCTTTGTAAGCGTCGACGAATGCCATGTTGACTGTCGTGACTTGTCTGAACACATCTCCGATGCGGTATCCGAGTCCGAAGTTGGTGACCCGTTGAATGTGACTGCCAGTCGCATTCTTCATTTGAACTCTCAGGGGTCGTAGTAGGCGTTACATACCCCAACCCGCATTGAGTTTTGCTATAGTAGTCTCGTGGTTTGCCCGTCGGGACTGGCGGCTTCAAAGGTAATCGTCGCCCAGTACCGTAGTTCAAACCTGGCGTCGTCTCCAGATCATACCCCTACTTCTGCATGAGATATTTGGATTGAGGGCTATAGAGATACAGAGGCAGTCTTCCGACATCTGACCCGAGGTCAGCTTCCTCTATGGTGAAGGGATACGGGTCGTCCTTTCGGCCGAAGATGATTGGATGGTCCTCTCCCTCAATTATTCGGTAAGTGTCTTCTACTGGAGTAAGTTGGATTGCGGTGTACACCTTTGTCACTTGGTGTGTAGGTGAGTGCCTATACCGTGTTCTATAGCATACATTGTACATAGCTTATTGAGCTCGGTGTAGTTCAAAGATAACCCTTTATTGATGAAGTAAGGTATCTTTTCTAGGGGGATTACATCATCAGTGGAAGGAACATCAGTGTGGGCAGCCACATACTTGGCTAGCTCCGGTTCCTCTTCGGCTACCCCCTGTGTAAATGAAGACTGAGAGGACGCCCTAGGCAGCTTGATTGTCAGAGGTTCAACTGATGGAGCAGAGCGTGGAGTTGTTGGCAGACTAGCGACCCCCAGTTTGGCACTTGATGTGGAGCGAGGAGTGGCTGGCTCGCTAGAGATGTCAGACCTTGCATCGGGGTGACGACCCTTCTTGGGAAGGCGTATCGTCAGTGGCCTATCAGAGGGATTGAGCTTCTCCATTTGGGGTTGACCGACTCTCGGCAGTCTGATTGTTAGTGGCCCTACTGTGGGTCTCGACACTTGGCCGGACCTTGGCAGCCGAATTATCATCTGCTCTTCCTGCGCCGAGAGGCTTATCGCGTCCCTCCGTAGAGTGGCAGTAAGGGGTGCGGACCTACCCGGTTTGTGAGCTTGGAGGTGGATCGTCAGAGGCTCTTCTGATCCTGTGGTTGTCTCGGTACTAGCTTGTACATTTCCTTCATTAAGGTGCCTCTTCGACTTTTCGTATAGGCAGGAGTCCGAGTAGTAAGATTCGACCCCTTTGAAAGGATCGATGTCAGCAAATTCCATCTTCACGAAGCCGTGTTTGTCGACATATTTGAAGCACTGGTGCAGCGTGGAAGGCACGATCATATAATCGTGTATCCATGGGCGCTCCAAGAGGATGTTGTAAGAAGTGTCTGCATCTATGACATAGCAGGTGACTTCGGATTGGAGGTCGCCAATTTGACACTTCAGACGAATCTTTCCAATAGGGTAGCTCCTGCCCGAATTGAAACCGCTGATGGCGGTGCTTGTAGGTGTCAGGCGTATATGGGATACAGAGATGATGTAGCAGACCCTTCGGGATGATGCTTATGGAAGAGCCAGGATCTATGTGCATCCGATTCACCTTCACGTCGTCGATGTATCCCGTGTAGTATAGTGGGCGATCGTGTAGGTTGGTTTTGATGAGCATGTCCGGCGAGGTGAAGACGATGTTGGGCATTGCTTCCGTGCAGGCACTATCTTGGAGATCCACGGGTGAGTCCTCCCCGGTGAGTTGGATTGAGCCAGATAGACATCGGCATTTTGGAGTGCTTCGCTTAATACAATACGAACGTCCTTGGAGAGCCTTAGGAGTTCGTACAGTGACAACTTGGCCTGTGTTAGCCAATTACGCTAAGATGTCAAAGTTGTAGGGCCTCTCTAGCCCTTGGGCTGCCTCTTTTCGGAGGGATTTGTCGAAGCGACTCTCCCTCGACCTAGGCTTGTCGGTCGTCGAAGGCTGAGCCGGTCCCGGAGCATCAGTTGTAGTGGGTTGATGATTTTCAGCTGGATTGTCAACCACAGGTTGGGGTTGCGCTCCGGACCGCGTGACGACGGCTGTAGCTTCCTCGTTGTCTGCCGAGATTGTGTGGCAGGTCCTGACTTTTCCATTTTTCTTCTTGTCGGTAGAAGATGGTGTGGGCCGAGTCACTTCTGACACCAAGTCTGGGTAGATCCACATGACCTCTCCTCGTGATGTGGTGAGGGGTACTAGACTGGCAGCCTGGTCTCGGGGAGGTGGAAGATTGGTAATCTCTATTGTCGCTAGAGGGACGGGGATCACCCCGTCTTGAGTCTCCGTCGGAGGGAAGCTGCCGAATTGTACGGACACCATATTGGCCACCACGGTTACCTCTTCGAAATCGATGGCCAGAGCGTTTGAATCGATGAGGTTTTGGATGTACCGTTTCAGCTGGTAGCAATCGTGTGTAGCATGATGGACATAGCGATGATAATGGCAGTACTTTGGATTCTCCATCTCTGTCGGCCGCGGTTCCCGTCTTGGTGGAGGAAGCTGAATTCTGTCTCCTTGTATGAGCATGTCCAAGATGGGCTTGACGTGACCGTCTTCGAAGGAGTAAGTGATTTGTGGCCATTGTTTGTCTACTGGCTTCGGCTCAGGTTTTTGTGCTGTATCGGCCACCATAGCCTGCTTTCCTTTACTATTCCGATTGTTGGAGGGGCTACCCCCATTATCGTTGTTGGGACGCTTGCCCTTGTTTTTCTTTCTGAGATGTGCAATCCCAGTTGGCGAGCCTTTCTCAAACGTTCTTCGGCACTTGTGGCACTGATGATAAATGCCTTCCAGTCCTTGAATTGACTCTCGCCCATCCAGAGACTAATTGTTGGGAGCAATCTCTTTTGGCAAATTTCAATTAAGGAAGAATCCGGATTACCAGACGGTAACTTCATTACGGTTTGATGAAACCGCTCAATATAATTCCTCGTCAGCTCTTTCTCTCCCTGGACGACGTCCATGAGGGTAGACATTGTGACGTCCTGTCCTACCTCGTAGAATCTCTCCAAAACAAGCGCTTGAAGCCAGCGAAGGAGTGGATGCAGTTGTCTGGCAGGTTGCGGTACCAGTCGAAGGCGACTCCTTCCAATGCCCCAATGAATAATCGCGTGAGGATATCATCATCATGGGGCAGATGGTCGGTGGTGACCTCGAAGTAAGTGATGTACCGACTTGCTGAGGTCTTGCCATCATACGGGTTGATATTGAACGGCTTATATCTTGGTGGGAATGGAACATCCCTCCATTCGGCAGGGTATGGTTGCCGTATTCTGAGGTCTTGAGCATTTTCTCAGGTATGGAACATGGCTCGGAGCTCCTGGACCTCTCTTCTTACTTCTCGGGCCTCATCTGTCGCGGTAGGGGCCGTTATTTCGGAAGGATTATTGCCCGAGTTTGGTGCTGCTGAGTTCGAGTCCGCATTGACCGCGGGACCCGCGCTTGTTTGGCCAGGCATTTCTCCTTAGAGTTGGAAAAGCGGCTTTGATTTCATCTACAGACTTGACCAAGGCCTGCAGTATAGCCTCCAAAGTGTCGATGCGTTGGCGATCGTTGGAACCACCTTGATTGCTGTCCGTCATGAACACCGTCCTTACATGAGGAGTGATGGAAGAAACGGTGGAGGATGTGCCCTCCCAGTCATACCCATGCACCGAGAAGTCATCGGGGTAGGTGGGAATATTCTCTTTGGGCTTGGACTCGGAGGGAACGGTATCCCCAGCCTCAGAGCTTGCTGCGTCTTCATGGATGTCCTCGGGGACATCGACGTCTGTTGTACCTGATGGGAGAGTTATTTCCCCGGGTTCGTCTCCTTGAAACATCAGATTGTTGTGGATGTTCGGAGGAGTGCTTCCCCCAGTTCCTACGACCCCCAGCGATGTGGATGATGAATTTTCCATTGCAGCAGATTTTGTCTTTGAACGGGTGTGTTGGAATATTTCGGTGGAGGACAGCCGTTTAGACGACGGTTTCTTAGCTGCAGTGGTTGATATCTTGGGGCTGGAGATGCTTGTCTTCTTCTCTCTCCCCTCGGCGGGGACTTTCTGAGTGGAATTGCAGGAGACAACAGGAGGTGCCTCGTCCTCTGAGCTCGGATACTGTAGTCTTTGGAAGAATGACGGCCGATCTTCCGTCGCTGCCACATTGTTGCAACAGCAGTTGACGATGATTTGGGTGCAGTGACGTCCAAGCGAGGACTCTTTGCACATCGAAGCCCCTTCTCTTTCCTTGCGCTTGTGGAGGATCGTCTCACGCAGGTCAGATGAACCACTTTGTCCTTTTGCCGCCGGGGGCTGGACTCGAGCGGTTCTATACAACTTTCTATCAGAGACCCGTGTGATAGTCAACGGGATGCCCCGATAGTCAGAGGTTGGGATAGCTGACTGGGCTTGATGAGCCCGTGCTGCCCTAGACTTCTTCTTTTTAGCACTTGCGGGTGCGTAATAGGAAGAGTCTAAGTTGAATACTACAGAGTCTGGCTTATCATCCAGAGAACCATCAGGGTCAGGACCGTATGAGAGACGGTCGAAGACTGATCGAGAGGAGCGTGGAACGGATGCTATGCGGCTAGGATTGGAAATCGTACAGGCTGTCTGCATGCGGTTGTCCTTAGCTGCCGGATGAGTTGCTTTGGTACGATTAGTAGGAGTCACGATCGTGCAGGCTGACCGTATGTGGTTGGCACTTGTGGCCGCATGGGTTTTCTGCAAGCGATTGACTTCAGTAACCGCATAAGGTTCATCCATGTGGTTGGCAACTGTAGCCGCATAAGCTATGCGGCTGACATATGTGACCGCTTGAGTTTTCTTTATGCGGCTAGCGGATGTGGCCGTATGAGCTTTTTCCATGCGGCTAGCACCCTTATGCGGCTCGGATCACGTAGAGTTCCTCTTTGCCCCTGTAAGTCCAGCATCATAGTATTTTATTCTGCCGGACTTGGGAACAGTAGAGTTATCTACGGTCTGAAGTAGGGCCGCAGGAGAGTCTTGCTCGTCGTCTTGAACAACAGAGGGTATCTCTACGAGAGCTTCAGTAGGAACGAAGGATCGGGGTCTCCACTCCTTGTGGGCCTTCTTCGTATGGGCTCGCTTCTGGACCGGGACAACGTTCTTGTCGGAGAGTATTTCTTCGAACGCCTGTTGGTCGAACCGGGCGACCATCTTCTGTTGCATGGAGCCAAGCTTGGCTGCATCCGATTGAGTCACCAACTCCTCAGCCGTGGAGAAGTTTGTCCCCAGCAGAGTCGCCATCGTGTTTGCCATGAAATATAAAAGAACAGAACAATTATCGGAGGACCGGACTTTTACTTCACGTTACAAACTCGCTTGTACAAAGAAAGCCTAGGGACAAAAACCTAGGTACAGCAGTCTAAGTATAATTATTTATTTTAGATTTTGGGGGGTGACGATAGAGGCTCGAAAAGGCGACGGCAGCCCTGTCTTACTCCTTGGACGATCGGTATGCAGCCTTGTCTCCTGTGACGAGATGGTTGGCGTTGATGAAGAAATGCTCTTCTTGCTCTCCCTCTATTACTCTTCTGGCTTCTCTCTGTGTATTTTCTCTCTGATTATTAGGGGGAAGATCTCTCTGTCTATATTTTTCATCTCTCTCGTAAGGTGGCACCTTGCTTATTTATAGGAGTGGGAGCATCATTAGGGTTTGGATGATTGCCCATTCTCAAAGTGGCGGCGGCCCTGATGTTTAATCAATCTGGACCATTAGTCTTAAGCGTGAAGGATCTGGGCCATAAATGTGGATAGTATTGAATCCTGTGAATGATTAATGCTGATTGCTTTAAATCTTCATGATTGGTTATGCCGAGCTTGGATCTCTCACCACGTGTCCCATTGGCTTGATCATGATGATGATCTGATCTCATCTCATTAATTATGAGGATAACGTTTAATATGGTTATTGGGATCTGGTAAATCTCTGATTGATTTGCATCCCATAATCATCCTTGCTACCAGCTGTCAAGTCATGGAGGCAATTGAATCTCTGCCACGTGTCTTAATGGTGGACCCTGTCAGAGCCACATGATATCCATGAACCGCATGAGACAGCGTCTCAGTGAGCCGTATAGGTATAGTACTTGCGAGCCGCATGGGATGGTTTCTCAGTGAGCCGCAGGAAGAGGATTCCTGCCAGCCGTATGAAGCTGTTCTTCAATTGAGCCGCATGGGAGTAGCCACGTGGCAATCTTAGATCGTGTCAGAGATTTTCTCATGTTCTCGAAGAGTCTGTCATTACGACAAGACCATCATGGCACTTTATGTCAAAGCCGTCAGCTGTCAAATCATGGCAGGGTATTAAAGCATTAAATAAGGCCATTACTTGACGGCCAGCTGTGTGAAGGGATCCCACAGAGACACGTGGTATTGATCGAGCCGCATATCTCTGTTGGTCATTTGTAAGCCGTATGTACTTTTGAGCCGCATGAGGCTGGGAGACTCTTTGAACCGTATGGGACTGCCCCTATGTAAGCCACATGGATTCTTCTGCTCCAAGCCGCATGAGACTGAGAGTCTCTCCGAACCGCATGGGACTGCCCCTGTATGAGCCGTATGGGGTTCTCCTGTTTCGAGCCGCATAGACCATCATTCTGATATTTTCCATGCTTCTACAGACCCATCAAACCGTTGAGATTAGTTTGACCGTAAAGAAGCTCGTGGCTCGTAGTGGGGGATATCTAGGGTCCTTCTCCGCGTACAAGCTCGATGAAGCAGCCTTCTGTTTTGCATGTTTAAGGTCAGTGCAAAATTTTATTTGGTTTTATTCTAATACTTTATTTTTCTATTACAAAATTTTACGTATACTTTTGTTAATTTCTATTGATGTTTTCCTATTTTTATAATATAGTGAGAAATTTCTAAGGGTGCTGCACATTCCGAAGTGTGACGTGAGTGATGAAACTTTCGTGAGACACTTGGAGTTTCTTCCAGTGCTGGAAGAACTCGACATTAGCTACTGCCTCTATATCACGTCGACTGAAATATTTTTCGCCGAAAAGTATTGCCACTGTCTGGTCAAGCTGAGTAGGAACATGCCCCCTCCAGATTTTATGCTCAGGAACAGATTCGTACTGGACACGCATAACGAGACAGAGGAAAAGGCTGTGGCTGATTCGATGCCGCGTCTCGAGCACCTACATATGGGATTCGGCATGTTCAATGAAGACACACTGCAATCTATCATATGCAACTGCAATGGTCTTCGCGTGCTCGACATACGTGGGTGCTTCAACGTGCACTTCGACGACGACCTCTAAAAAATTTGTTATTTAATACAGATATTTAAACGACCCTTTGATGATGTAATCCCAGTCCCAGGGGAACCTGGATACGAGATATATAATGATTTAGATATCATCAATCATTCCTGGGGTGAATGGTGAAAACATTAGCATGCATGCATGCATGCATGCATTTCTTTATATTTTTTACTAGTCTACATATACGTACTTTCTACGTATTTTAATTAGAATATTATAAAGTTAGTTGTCATCTTTTCGTCTTTTTCAGGTGACTAATTATATGTCAAGAGATTCGAAGTATAATTTTTTTAATTTTCATTTTCTATTGAGACTAATAACCTTTAGAAAATGGTAATAAAAAATAAAATTTATTACCATCGGAACATAATGTTATATGGAAAAATGAAACTTGCATGCAAGATATTTTTTCTGAGTTCGATTCTCTATTTTAACAAAATTTTACTTTTGTCAATAATTTTTTACATGATTAATTTTTTATAAATAAAATGGACTGTGATATAATGACGCCTAAGACGGAGATCACTTCTGAGATTTCGACATTTTTCAACACAGATTTTACCATTAATACAACATCTCAGTGTAATCATATCCAAGAGATTTCATTTCCCAACACAGATTTTACCTTATTCAAAATGAATTCTGGCGGTGCAAATTCCACTCATATTAGTGGTATCAGTGCCATTCACCATAATTAATGGTGATCGATACGAAAACATTGGTTTCTTTTTCACAACCCTTTAAAACCTATTTAACAGCCAAACAGCCAAACTATTCATCTTTACCAGCCTTCAAAACCAATTTATATAGATTCAAAACAAAACTAAACAGCCAAACTATTTAAAATTCACAACCCTACAGAACAGTCTCAAATGTACCATTCTCCGTCCTAAATATACCAATCTCCGTCCTATATGTACCATTCTCCATCCTATATGTATCATTCTCTGTCCTAAATGTATCATTCTTCTCCTAAATGTACCATTCTCCGTCCTATATGTACCATTCTTCGTCCTACATGTATCATTCTCCATCCTATATTTACCATTCTCCGTCCTAAATGTACCATTTGTCGTCCTAAATGTACCATTCTCCGTCCTAAATGTACCATTCTCCGTGTTAGAGGAACGGAGAATGGCCATTAACAATCACAAAATTGTTCCATACTAAGTTAAAAGCATATAATAGCACCCAAAAAATGTTAACAATAGAAAAATTCTACATAACCCAAACCAGACTCGAACCTAGGCCTTCCATGTAAAAGCCAAATAGCACAACCAACTAAGCTTGGAATAAGAAATCAATAATGCTAAGTCTACTACCAAATGCTAACAACACTCTTACAACCTTCACCCATTGCTGACATGTGGGCCATGGCCCACATGTCAGCAATGGGTGAAGATTGTAAGAGTGTTGTATGCATTTGGTTGTAACTGTAGCATTATATCCCCAACATCCAATAAGAAATAAGAAATTGAATATCCCCAACTTCTAATAAGGAATAAGAAGAGTCGTTAGGAATGTGTATATATATACATAGGGGTCCACATTCATCTGAGTAGGTTGTACATTTAATATGGCTCCAAAAAGATCATCTGGTTGGGAACCATTGCCAGAGTCTTCTTTCAGTCGTCGTCGAGCCTCTCCGCATGGAGCACCCCTGTGTCGCCTCCGGCCCATGACTGGCTGGCAGCGGCTGCGAACTTCCTGACCTCCTGCGGGTTGTCACTGGAGGTCATCGCTCGACTTCTTCATCCGGCGCCCAACTTTGACCTGTTGCCAATCACTCCGGAGGAACGAGATTATCTGGAGAAGAGGGAAGTGTTTTGCCGCCTGTGCCATAGGGCAGGTGTGCGCACCCTGTAGGACCTTGCAGAGATCCTCCGCGAGACCAGTGAGGGGTAGACCTCTTATTTTTTTATTTTTTTCATTCTTTACAGTTTTTTGTCCTCCTCTTGTATACTTCGTCGGAGAATATTTCGGCAACGAAGCTGGGATTTAATGTAATATAATATTTTGTTAACTCAATTTGGTTTCGGCTACAATCAAACTTTTACAATCTTCTTATAACATATACCCATTTGCTAACTATAGCATTGCTCTTTATCTATTTTTCAATTAACAAATCTTGTTACGTCAAATCCATATATCAGCAACGATATCCCCATCATGACTTGTTACGTCATAGAATTGATTATGCTGTCAGCGTCAATCTTGCCGTCAAATCCATCTTAAATATGATTACAAAGTAAAATAGAGAACAACTTTGAGTGTTTCAATTATACTCTTTTCAAGTACATAGTCTTGTTACCAAGTCGTCAAACGTTCAAAAATTTAATCAAATATTCGAAAAATAGAAATATTGAGATTAAACTTCATATTCTTAAATATGTTGTCAAATTTTTAATTAAAAATATTTCTGTTTGCCATTAAAATATTTTGATTGCAAATTTTAATTATAAACAGAACAGTATTACAATGTAGGACTTAGACGTAGTCATAGGAGTACACTTTTGTTTATCTGGGTCCCTTGTGCCGATGGAGCAAGTGGTAATGCGTTGACTCCGTTGACGATCTGACGACGGTTATCGGTTCTCTGAAGGCCTGAGTTGCTCTGGGTGCCAGAGCTTGCGAGAGGAAGAAGACGTTGAGTGTTTGTATCTGTCTCTCTGTGTGTATTCGTAGGTCTGTCTCTGTATATGTATATCCGTCTGGAAGAAGAAAATGATCCCTCTATTTATATCTTACAGGTTGGCTGCTTATGCGTACATATGTAGGATGTGCCTGTTTGTAGGGATGCTACGTGGTGATTGCTGATGGAGGCATGGGCGATGCGCTCTGATTGCTGATGGAGAGGAACTTTCAGTTGCTGAGATCTTGGGTGATTAGCACCCCTTCATAGGCTGAATCGAGTCAAGGATCAAAATCAAAGATACATGTCGTAGGTCCTGGCTCAAAGATCTCGATTTGGTGGAGAGTGATCAGATAGGATGCGCCTGGGATGGCGCATGAGGAGACTTTGGCTTGTAACCTTTAGTAGTCATGAACCAGTCTGGGCGCACGGCTTTTGAGGCGCATGCGAGGCTTCAGTAGTGACTTGACTCTGTCTTTAGGGATCAGAGAAAAGTTCGAGGTGCACGACTTTTGAGGCGGATGCAAAAGATTGGGCTATAGCTGCGGAGGCGCATGCGATGGTTGGGCGGCCAAGTGGCTGTAACCGTCGTCGGAAATAATGTGCTGACGTCAGCGACTCTTCGTCTTCTGAAAAGCTGTCAACTGTTCAGTCTTCGGGGGATGTGCTGCCAACCTCTGTCAGACTTCAGCATTTAATTTCTTGACAGGTGATGGGCCTTTGAGTGGGACACCGATTTGCGTTCCACTAGGCGCATGGGGCGCATCCTCATAAGGTGCTTGGTGCTGATGGGCGCATCTATATGATGCGCGGTCTGACCGACGCATCCACTTGCATGACACGTCTTTATTGGTCCGACTGTTACGTTCTTCGAGTGCTTTAAATAGCCGTTTTCTTAGCCGAATTCGAAGCGTCATTCATCACATATTAATGCAAATTTTTGCACGGGATTTGGAGAGCCAGCCACTTGGCGCATGGGTTTGATTTGTCCGGCCTATAAATAGTGGCATGGAGAGAGTTTGCTTCTCGTCTCTCACGTCCTCCCGAAATGAACTGTTTGCTCGAGACATTTTGTTGACGAGATGCTTCCGAGGGTGAAGATACGATATTCTTCATTGATGCACTTGAATGACGTTACATCCAAAAGTCGAGTTGAGGGCTCTGAGGCAGGCGAAAGGTGCCTGTTGCATCCAAAGATCGGAATGCTCGAGCCTCATCTCCGTTATGCTGGAGAGCCGCAGATCAATTACGGTGCTTCGACTCGTCTTCCTTGGGCTTTGGGAAGCTCATCCTCTCCGCTAGAGTGGGTGTTGCCCATTCTGGTTGGGTTGAAAGCTGCTCCTTTAGCCGTGGGTCGTTGTGTGCTCTCCTCTTCCTTGGTTTGGAGAGCTCTTCCTCCAGCTAGAGGGTTAGTTGTCCACCCTCGTTCTGTTCAATAAATGCTTCTAGTCGAGCATTGATGGCGCATATACTGAGACTTTATGATGTGCCTGACTGAAAGGGCGGCACATAACTGAGATTCTGAAGGGATGCACATAACTGAGCCGCTGAAGGGATGCACATAACGGAGATGCACACAACTGAGCTGCTGAAGGGATGCACCTGCTAGAGCGTATGGCGATGATGTGCCTGTTTGAGAGCGCAGGATGGTTGCTGCTCCATCTGTAGACCTTAGAGTCTTTTTTTGTAGAAATTCTCCTTTACAGCTCTTTTTTTTAGACATGTATAGACTTTTATATAAAAATCTTCTTTTAATGTCTATGCTTTTGCTATGCTATGCCAAGTACTTCATCTGAGCTCCATGGCGTATGTAATGTTTGGCGCATAGGATTTCTGGTCCTGAAATTCCTGCTTCTACAAGACCCCCTTCAAAGTTTTTAAAAACTTTTGTCAAGTTTTGGAATACTTTGAATAAGAAGCATGGTGGTCGGGAAGCATGACTGTCGGGCACATGGATACTTCGTGCATCAGTGATGGGGTGCATGCTTCCTCTCAGTTAATGCAAATGATAACGCTTCGATAACCAAAAGATTAATGATGATCTTTTTGGATTTATTTGCAGTTATCTCCTCACAGAACCTGAGACGGCGCTTAGGTCACACTTCATCGGTTTACCGCATGCGACTAAGCCTATAAATAGCACTGATGGTGAAAGAGAGTTCTTCCTCTTCTTTGCCTTCTCTTTTAGAGTTTTTCTTTTGAAAAATCCTAAACTTTCTTCTTTCTAAAAATGGCTCCCAAGACTTCTCGCGGTGGTGCTATAAGGGAAAGGAGCCTGAGGAGTTCGTCGAGGAGGAGCTCCTGTCCCATTGTGACTCCGGCCGACGTTCGGCCTGTGGTGACTGTGGATGTCATCTTTCAACTTTTTAGACGAGTTTGGAGCACATGGCTGAGTTGCATCATGTTGTTGTGCCCTAACTCTTTGTCGTCGATGCACATGGACTTCTGTCCTGATGATGCGCCGAGGCTATTCCACCGATGCGCATGGGCGTCAGTAAACCGAAGAAGGTGACGAGCTCTTTTGATGAGATATTTCTTCGATTGTAATGTCTTCCGTGGAGGAGAATCTGACAACGTCGTTCCTACGAAGATTTAGTATCTCTAGATTATGTTGGAAGGGAAGCTGAGGTTGAAGCAGTTCCTGGAGGGTTTAGACCGTGGGGCCTTTAACATTGAGGACCCAGCAGATAAGGGGCTTCCGGATGAGGAAGTGGAGTGGAGTTTGTCGTCTTCAGATGATGTTCCTCAGAGATAGTGGCCTGTTGCGGCAGCAACAGACATGATCGAAACAGAGGAGAGGGCTGATTCCCTTCTTGTCATGGTGAGGGGAGGTCGGCTGTATCATTGCCGAGCACTACCCCAGACTTAGCAGCGGAGGCTGAGGTGGCTGCCGACCAGAGGCAGCGACGGGTTCTATCCTCGCGGAGGATCCGATGAGGAAGGTGAGACTCGTCCGCTGAGCCTGACTCCTGGGGAGCCGAGTCAGGAAACAAGTGATGATCTCGTTGCTTTGCCAGAGGAGGAAGGTCACGTACAGCCTGCGACAGTATGTTGGAGATGGAGGAGATAGCTCCTGCGTTGGTGGTCCCTTCGAGCTTGGGAAAGGTAAGGGTTTGCTGGAACCCTCCGTTGCTCCTTCCACTTGGGGTACAATATCGATGCCCCTCTCGGCTCCTTCCGCTCTTTTGGCTCCTCGGGCCAGGGACAAAGTTCAAGCCCCGTTGAGGGGAAGTCCGCCGAGGTTTCAGCCTCGCAGACTGAAGCCGGCGGGCCTTCTTCGGTCCGCCGTCTAGAGAAGCTCCTCCAACTCCTGCTATGACGTCGCAAGTGTTGGCGGATGCAGATGAGTATGTAAAGTTTAGTATTGAGACGGTATATAAGATGCTGCAGAGGGGCATATCGGCAGTGATGGATGCAATAGAAGTTTCACGATGATAAAAACCTGGCACTCCCTAACATCAGTCTGATACGTTCCCACCAGGGCCATGATCATATAGCCGAGTTTTGGAGGCCTCAGTGGCTGAGTTGGACACTGCTTTTTGAGTTTCAGTGTATCCACGAAATAATCTTTCCGCCTGATAGACGCGGAAAAGGAGAAGTTGATCGCTGAGACTGAGTCCCTCTTATCAGGCCACCGTGGGTGTCTGGGAACGCGAGGTGGCTGAAACTGAGGCTGCGGTGGAGAGGCTATCTCAGTCCATGCAAGAAAAGGTGGAGTTGCGAGTCGCATTGGACGCTAGTATAGCAGAGGTTAATGCCAAGATTTGCCTCCTTGAAGACCAGCTGGCCCAACTCTTGTTAGATGCTAAACGAGTCCAGGCTGAACATATAGCATCTGAGGAGGAGGAAGCGGCTTTCACCCGCAGGCTCTTTCCCTGGCTCAGCAGCGGCAACAGTTGGACGAGAAGCATGAGGATGACACTTCTCCTGAGGCCAAAGAAATGATGCGTCAAGAAGCGAACGCCGAGTCCTGGCGACCGTACAGACTCGGGCGGCAGACTGAAGCCTCGAATCGAAGAGCTTTCAGCCAATCCGGGAAGGGATTGTAGTCTCTTCTTTCTTTTTTTTTGTTTGTGTAATTTGTAACTCCTGCTGGGGATGTATTCTTACTTTTGAATAAAGAATGAAGAGTTTTATGGTGTGTTCATTCTCGTTGTCATAACTTCATGATTTGTGTGGACCTATTATCTTTTGTGCACCTTAGTTTTTAGGTACAGATAATAAGTTTGAAAGAACCAACATATTTGCTCAGAGGTAATATGGACGTGGCAAATATGGGGTTCAAATGATAGAATCTTCCTACTCAGAGGCTATGGACGTGGTAGGAATGACTCTGGAGGGATACACGTGGAACTACTCAGAGGTAATATGGACATGGAAGTTCTGCTATCAATACGACAACGCAAGGGTGTTTGTACGGGATGTTTACTCAGAGGTAATATGGACGTGGTAAATATGATGGGTAGCGTAGTCGTACGGAGCGTAATTTCGCTTTGTTGGGCATAGAAGAATAACTCAGAGGTAATATGGACGTGGTTGTCCTTCTACTGGAGGATAGAACGCCACGGAACAGCTGGGTTCCGGAAGCGTAAGATTTTGTGGAAGGAATTTGTACGTGAGCCCTGATGATTGGGTCCACAAACTCCCTTGTTTGTGAAGATAGAAGTACATGTCTGAAGGATGTCAAGTAGTACTTCTTTAGGAACTTGCCGTTGATGGACATTATGAACAATTCCCATTGGGTTTGGCGAGGCGGTAAGCACCGTTTGAATATACCGTCTCGATGATGAAAGGTCCCTCCCACTCGGGCTCAAACTTTTCTAGTGTCTTGTGAGTCAACACCATCGGCCTCCTGACTGCCAGAACCAGGTCACCTACTTGGAAAGTCCTCTGCTTGACCTTCTTGTTGAAAGCCTGTGATATACGGGCTTGATAGAGTTCGATGTGCTGTTGAGCTAGGAGACATTTTTCAAGTGCCTCCAGTTCTCGCAGACGGCGACGTTGATTGTCTTCCTCTGTTAGTTGATTTATGATCGCTACACGGAGTGAGGGTATCTGGATCTCGAGAGACAGTACCGCTTTGCTCCTGTAGACCAGGAAGAATGGTGTGTTGCCCGTCGGGGTCCGTACCGTTGTGCGGTAGGCCCAAAGGCATTCGCCGAGCTTTTCGTCCCAGTCGTATTTGTTGGATGACACGACCTTTTTGAGTAGCCTGACGATAGTCTTGTTGAATGCCTCGGCCAATCCGTTTGCTGCCGGATTGTAGGCGGTTGATGCCATATTTTGAATACGATTCTTGTCACAGAATCTGCTGAAAACATGGCTGATGAACTGAGGACCGTTATCGTGGATAATCCTTCGAGGTACCCCGAAATGGTAGATAACATGGTGCTTGATGAAGCTGACCACCCTGGAGCTCTTCACTTCGCCAGTGGAACTGCTTCTGCCCATTTGGAGAAGTAGTCGGTGATGGCTAGGATGAAGCGGTGTCCCCTTGATGAAGAAGGGGTAATCGGTCCTACAATATCCATGCCCCAGGCTTCAAAGGGCCAGAAGGCGACGTAGGATGTAGTGGTTCTGACGGTGTATGGATGAAGTCAGCGTGAAGCTGGCACGTATGGCACTTTTTAGCATAGTCGACAGCGTCGGCTACCATGGTTGGCCAGTAGTAGCCCATGCGTCGCAGTCGATCTTGTAACTTAGGGCCAGGTTGATGGGCCCCGCAGGTTCCGTCGTGAGCTTCTCGAAGGGCTTCGGCTGCTTCTTCGTTGGATAAACATCGAAGGAGAAGACCATCGTAGGAGCGTCGGTACAGCATTTTAGTAGCTGCATCGTAATAGAATCGAAGGGAATGCCTACTGACCGAGACGCTTCTTTCGGGTCCTCTGGAAGAATTCGTAGACACAAGTCGATGAACGGAACCTCCAGTCTCGGACATTAACACTAGTACTTGTTGACATGGCATGGGCCATTTGTGAGCATAGGTTATTTTTAGGACAGACCAATCTCGACCAACTACCGTGACGTAGTGTTGAGTCCGAGGGGTGCTGCCAATGAGGCTGCGAGGCCAGCCAGAGTGTTGAGTCTCTGATCTGGTTAACGACGAGTTTTGAGTCGCCGTAGGCTTAGATGATTCACCCCCAGTTGTTACGCCAGCTGGAGTCCCATGATGAGCACGTTGTACTCGGAGATATTGTTGGAGCACAGCTTCAAAAGGGAGTAGGCAAGCTGGATGACCAACTGATCGGGAAAGACTAAGACTACCCCCACTCCTACGATGATTTGGCCTTTGGGGCCTGTTCTTGAAGCTCCATCGAAAAATATCCGCCAGACGGAGCTTTCTTCGGTGACGTTTGATTCTTGGACCTCATCCGGGATGTCTTCATAGAGTCTGGAGGACTCTGGGATAGGGTGTGCAGCTAAAACGTCGGCCAGAGCCTGACCCTTGACGACTTTTTGTGGAACGAGCACCATGTTGTATGTCGTTAGTATGATTGCCCATGTAGCTAGCTGGGAGTTCAATGACCCTGGCTTCGTCATGAGAACTCTGAGTGGATTGACTCGGGAGATGACATGAATTGTCTGGCCCGAGACATAATGGCGAGTCTTTTGGATGGCAAATACTGAAGCCAACTCTTTTTCAACGGGTTGTACCGGTGTTCGGCCCCGATCAGAGTTCTATGAGGTAGTAGATAGCTTGCTCATAGCCTGCATCGCTGTTCTGAGCCAGCTGAGCGTCGAGGGAATGATCCATGGCACGGACGTAAAGGAGAAATGGTTTACCGATGACGGGTGCCACCAGGACTGGCGGGCTCGTCAAGTAAGCCTTGATATCATCGAAAGCTTTTTGGCATTCCTCTGTCCAGACGTAAGAGACTCCCTTCTTCATAAGCTGGGTGAAGGGTTAACATTTTCCAGAAAGGTTTGCTATAAACCTTCGGATGTATGCCAGACGCCCCTGCAGGCCTCGAAGTTCTCGAAGGTTCTTCAAAGGGTCCATGTCAAGGATGGCTTTGGTCTTCTCGGGATCGACATGAATGCCTTTCGTCGTAATAATAAATCCCAAGAACGTTTTGCTAAAAATCCCTAAGAAGGATTTAGCGGGGTTCATCTTGAGTTGATGCGCTCGCATGAGATTGAAGACTGTCTTAAGGTCTTGTAGGTGATCTCCTTTGAGACGGCTCTTGACTGCGATGTCATCAATATAGCATTCGACTGTCTTGCGAAGATGCTGACGGAAGATGGTGCTCATAGCTCGTTGGTATGTCGTACCAGCATTCTTCAAGCCGAAGGGCATCACTGTGTAGCAGAATACCCCTTTTGGCATTTTGAATGACGTGTATTTTGCGTCATCCGGGAACATCTTCATCTGGTTGTAGCCCGAACACCCGTCCATAAAAGACATACGTTCAAAGCCACATGTGTTGTCGATCATCACGTCGGTGATTGGAAGCGGAAATTCGTCCTTCGGGCAAGCAGTGTTGAGATCCCTGAAGTCGATACAGACTCGTATCTTTCCATTCTTCTTGGTGATTAGGACGATGTTGGCCACCCAATCTGGGTGTTGTTCTTCATGAATAAATTTGCTGGTCAGGAGTTTGTCTACTTCATTATCGATAGCATTCATGATGTCAGGACGAAAACGTTGTTGTTGTTGTTTTATAGGCTTGGCATCAGGTAAGATGTTAAGCCTATGCATCGCGATCTGGAGATCAAGTTCCGGCATATCTTCGTAGCTCCAGGCGAAGACATCGATATATTCTTAGCCAGTTGGATTAAAGATTCCCGGTCTTCTCATTTTAGACTTTTGCTGATGAAGATGGGTTTGGAAGAAGATCCATCCCCAAGGTCGATCTGCTCGACTTCGTCTTCGGTAGGGGGTTCGCGTAATTCAAAACGAGACACCTACTGTTCTCCTAGGCATTGAGCCCAGGGTTCTTCCTTGAAGAATTTTGACGTTTGGTCTTCGCCTTCATCTTCTTGAGATTGTGCAGATGTCATGTTGGCTGATAGCACTTTCTTGAAGACTGATCCGATACTAGTATCGGAATCCCAAGTTGATGCTTCGGATGAATGAGAATGTTCTACTTCTTTTGCCTCCGAACTCTCTTGAGTTGACGGCGGCGTGACATAGTCCACCCCCCGTCGAGTTCAATGATAGTAGTCCTGCGGCTTTCCTTTAGGTGTTGGGAGCCGGAGAGGAAGACGTCGACCCTTGCCGTAGTTCAGGCCTTTGTTGCTTTTTAGATCGCATCCCATCTTTTGGATGAGGTATTTTGCCTTGTCCGTGTACCGATAGACTTGTATTCTGCCGATATCTGGTTCTTGCTCGAGTGGCGGAAGGTCTTGATGATGCTCGACTTTACCGAAGATGATGGATTCTTCGTCTCAATTCCGTGGTGGGACTACAAAACAGACCCCTTGCGATGGGACTACTCGATTTACATGATGGACGGTCGTTATTTGTGTTTGCAACGACCGTAGAGCGTTATCTAATGTATACATGGCATTCCAATGTGGAAGACTAGAATAATTAAAAGACACTCTATTACTGATGAAACACGAGATTTTTTCCCGCGGGATTACATTGTCCAGAGAAGGTGCATCTACATCAGCAGAGATATATTCCATTAGCTCTTCATCTGCGAGTACTGGGGTTAGATCGGGAGAATCCACCGCAGCTTTGATCTTGGGATTTCGAGAGGGCTATGTGGGCCTTCTCTGGCAGCTTCGATGAGACGGATGATTGCGGAGGCTTGCCTTTAAGACGCACCTTCAGAGGTGCCTCAACTGCGCCTTCAGTGGCTGGTGCCTTCCCCTGTAGTTTTGCCACAAGGGGAGCCGATGTTTGAGGCGACTTTTTCTTGAGCCGTATCTTCAAGGGAGCTTCAGTAGGTGTTCTACCTAGAGCAGTTGGTGCTTTTCCAGGTAGTTTGATAGTCGGCAGTATCTGAGGCGGTTTCCCCTTGAGTCGGATCTTCAAAGGAGCATCGAAAATCATCTCTGGCTCCATGTCCGACTCTGCCACTGTTTCTGCTTCATCATCAGCATCGTTGGCTTCCCCTTAGTCGAGTGACTTGTATAAGGTAGCATCAGTGAAGTAGGCTTCGACCCCTTTGAAAGGGTCAATGTCTGCGAACTCCGTCCGGATGATGTCGTTGGTAGACATGTACTTCATACATTGGTAGAGTGTAGATGGCACCACCATGTACTCATACAGCCACGGACGACCCAGTAGAAGGTTGTAGTTGACGTCAGCGTCCACGACATAGCAAGTCACCTCGGTTCTGAGGTTACCAATATGACACTTCAGCCGTATTTTGCCCAGCGGCTCTCTTTTGCTAGCATTGAAGCCACTGATTGTTGTGTTGGAAGATGCCAGTCAGTACATTAGGATCCCCAGTGTTGAGAGCAGCGTCTTCGGGATGATGCTGAAGGAAGACCCCAGATCGATCTGAATCCGCTTTACCTTGACGGAACCGATATACCCTGTATAATACAGTGGCCTGTTGTGTCGGTTGTGTTTGAGTAGCATGTCTTGTTGGGTGAAGTTTATGTTGGGGATAACTTCATCCGCACAATAACAGTGCACACATGTAGTCGGAGTATCCTCAGGCTGCTTGGCTTGACTGATGAAGGACTCGGCATCCTTCAGGGCTTCACAGAGAGCTTCACGAGTGTCCTTGGAAAGACGAAGGAGCTCAAACAGAGATAGGCGGACAGGAGTACTGGCAAGTTGTGCCAGTATGTCGAAGTTGTAGGGCTTGACTAGCCCCGAAGCATTCTCCTTTCGCAGAGGCTTATCGAAACGGGCCTCTACATGCTTCTGCTTATTGGCTGCTGGAGGCCTAGATGAGCCCTCTTCCTGGGCAGCAGGGACGGTGCAAGGAGGCACCACCTCGACGGCAGCTTCGTAAGGTCGGACGTTCTGATGTAAACGTGTCTGTACAAGAAGTGCCTCTTCCGTAGAGGAAGAGACCATGCTGCAAGACATGATCTTTCTGCCCTTAGTTTTGGAGGCAGAGCGTACCTTCAGTTGAGTAACCTCGGAGACGAGATCAGGGTGAACCCATAAGACCACTCCCTGGGATGTGGTGAGTGGGATGAGTCCACTCACGTTGTCACGAGTAGGTGGTAGATTGATCACCTCTATTGTCGCCTTATGGATGGGGACGACGCCATCTTGTGTTGTGGTTGGCAGCAAGGTACCAAATTGGAGTGACACCAGGTTGGCCGAGACCGTTTTCTCCTCGTAGTCGACGGAGATAACATCCGCATTGATCATACGCTGGATGTAGTTTTTGAGGACGTAGCAGTCCTTAGTTGGATGTCCAACAAACCGATGGTAGTGACAATACCTCGGATTGTCCACTTCTCCAACCTCCTCGGGACGCTTCGGGTCCGGCAACTTGATCTTGTCACCATGCTTCAGTATCTCAAAGAGTTGTAGGGTGTCTTCATCGTTGAAAGAATAAACCTCCTTTGGCCTTGGTGCAAGTGGAGGCTTCTAGGTAGGTGCTGATGCACCTTTGGAGGCATTGACAGTCAATGCCTGTTTCCCCTTCGTCTCTCGTTCAGGGTTGTTGGCTGCAGGCTGTTTCCCCTTATCCTCAAAGGCAGGGAAACTAACTCCCAGAAGACGAGCATTAGACGCCTTCTTTTCTGTTGCTTCGGCTTCGATGATCAAGGAACTCCAGTCGGAAAGAGGAGTAGAGTTGAGCCAGAGTTTGATCGCATGCAGCATGTTCATGCTGCAGGAGGAGAGGAGTGCATGTTCTGGCATTCCTGGGGGCAGTCTAAAGCAGGCCAGTCGGAAGCGTTCGATAAATACTCGAACTGTTTCCTTCTCCTTCTGACGTATCTCTATGAGGGACGCCGTTGGCATGTCCTTCCCGCCGTCGTAGAAACGGTCGAGGAAGAGAAGCGTCAAGTCGTCGAAGGAAGATATAAAGTTATCGGGGAGACTGCAGTACCAGTCGTATGCCACTTCCTTTAGTGTCCCGACAAATATGCTGGTGAGTAGTGCATCCTCCTTCGGAAGATGTCCCGTTTGAGACTGGAAGTACGTCAGATAGCGACGCAGAGAGTCCTTTACGTCATATGGCGTCAATGTTTGTGGTTTATACTTAGAAGGATAAACTACTTTGTTCCATTTGAGGGGATATGGTTGGGGGATCCCCATCTTTTGGCGCTCCTCTTGTTTATTCTTGGACTCAAAGCGCTCGCGCAAGTCCCTGATCATTTCGACCACGTCTTCCGTGGAGCTGGGAGTCGGAGAAGGTGGTACCACCTGGAGTTGAGCATTTGAAGGCTCCGACGTCCATGGTGCTTCGCGGCAATTTGTATCCAAGGATACCCGTTGAAGGGGTACACTTGATTCTCCATTGGCCCCTGGGTCAGGACCGGTAGAAGGCACTCTGGCCAAAGCGGACCGTATTTCAAACACTGCTTGAGTCAGTGTTTGTATGGAGGCAGTGAGGGTTTTGAGTCCTCCCTCCAGGGTATCCATGCGCTGGACGAGGTCTGCTGGCGGCACATCTGGCTCGGTATCACCCTCAGTCATGTATACTGTCATGACACGGCTGGAGTCGGATGGATCAGTTGAGGCTTCGCTTTCGGCCTCGCTCTCTTGTAGAAGAGAAACTTCCCCCGGAGCCTCGTCTTGGGTACCCCCAGCTACATTCTGGAGGACATCCTCGTCTTCAGGAGCATCCACAAGGGCCTGATTACCCCCAGTTCTGTCTTGGAGGACTTCCTCGTCTTCGGGATGCAGGTCCACAGGGGCCAGACTACCCCCAGCTACGTCTGGAAGGTCAGAAGGAGGATCAACAAGGACTTGACTACCCCCAGCTTCCTTCAAGATCTTCTTTCTCCCCCGAGTGCCTTTAAACACTCCGGAGGACGGGACAGTTGTCTTGGTTTTCCTCGGCTGGCTCTTGGACGAGGACGAGGAATTGCCAGTCACCTTTTGGATTGACGAGGAGTTAGAGATTATGTTGCATGAAGCAACCTTTAGTTCTGGCTCCTATTTTATTGACACCTTCTTTCCGAGGCGACGTCGGAGGGGTGTTGATGATTGCAGCCGCTGGAACACCGACTATCTTAGTGGGACTGCTGCCTTGCAACAGCAGTTGATGGTGACTACAGCGTAAGTGTGCCCTATGAGGGGCGTATTGTGCTTGTCAATCGACTCTTCTAATCGAGGTTTGTGAGTGATCACGTTATACAGATCGTTGGAGGAGAGTGCCACCTTCGCACCCCCATCAGGTGCATGGCAAGGCCAAGCGCCGGGGTGGTCAAGTGAATGTTGTGCCCCCCGATCTAACAACAAACAGGCGCTCAGATCATTAGTAGGGGAACAACATTTACAGTGACTTGAACTAACCTCAGACACACAACCAGTGGAAGCACGGGAGTTCAAGACCATAGGGTTTGCCTTGCTCGACTTGGTTGCGAACGCAACAGATGCGTCCAAGTGAGACAAGGACTTTGAAGGTCAACTTATTTTCGGTGCCGAAGCACCCGAGTCGACCTTATACAGCTTACCATCAGCAGCGCACATGATTGTGAGTGCATGCTTCTGGTTTGCTGCCGGCATAGCACGTTTGAGGCGCATGGCCCGTGCTGCCTTGGACTTCTTCGTACCAGCCCGCTGGGGTGCATAGTACTCAGAGTCCAAATTCTCCTCGCCACTACAGCGAGTGAGTCTGTCAAAGACAGAGACCTTCTGTGGCGCATCAGAGGTGATGCACAGGGCATTTGCTGCGGTCCTGCTCCGTCGACGCATCTTTCTCGCCTGAGAGGAAGATGGCTGGGGAATGTGGTCAGCCGCACGTTTTCCCGAGAGATGCACTGCACCGGTGGGCGCATCTTGGTCGCTGAGGACGTCAGCAGGATGGGAAGGCTGTATTGGAGCATCCCCTTCGGTGGTGGTGCCAGAAGCGTCGACCTTGCGCACCCAGACTTGGCGAGTCTTCTTCAGCTTCGGCAGCCGCTTCGAAGGACTCGTACTGCCTTCAGAGATGAACTCCTCATACGCCTGTTGATTGAGGCGTACGACCAGCGTCTTGTGGAAGGAGCCCACCTTCACGTCATCGAATTGCGACACAGCTTTCTCGATGGAGGAGAAAGAGGTCCCCAGCAGAGTCGCCAGCTTGTTTGCCATTAAAATCTTTTGATTGCAAATTTCAATTACAAACAGAACAGTATTACAATGTAGGACTTAGACGTAGTCCTAGGAGTACACTTTTTTTATCTGGGTCCCTTGTGTCGATGGAGCGAGTGGTAATGCGTTGACTCCGTTGACGATCTGACGACGGTTCTTGATTCTCTGAAGGCCTGAGTTGCTCTGGGTGCCAGAGCTTGCGGAGAAGAAGAAGACGTTGAGTGTCTGTATCTGTCTCTCTGTGTGTATTCGTAGGTCTGTCTCTGTATATGTATGTCCGTCTGGAAGAAGGAAATGATTCCTCTATTTATATCTTGCAGGCTGGCTGCTTATGCACGCATATGCAGGATGCGCCTGTTTGTGGGGATGCCACATGGTGATTGCTGATGTAGGCGCATGGACGATGTGCTCTGATTGAGGAGTTGAATCTTTCCTGTTGCCTTTGTGGACTGCGACCGAGCTGACACGTAGCAATGGAGAGGATTTTTCAGTTACTGAGATCTTGGGTGATTAGCACCCCCTTATAGGCTGAATCGAGGCAAATGACACGTGTCATAGGTCCATGGCTCAAAGATCTCGAATTTGGTGGAGAGTGATCAGATAGGATATGCTTGGGATTGGGCGCATGAGGAGACTTTGGCTGGTAACCTTTAGGAGTCATGAACCAGTCTGGGCGTACGGCTTTTGAGGCGCATACGAGGCTTCAGTAGTGACTTGACTTCTGTCTTTAAGGATCAGAGAAAAGTCTGAGGCGCACAGCTTTTGAGGCACATGCAGAGATTTGGGCACATAGCTGCGGAGGCGCATGAAAATGGTTGGGCGGCCGCGTGGCTTGTAACCGCCGGAGGAAAGTAATGATGCTGCTGACGTCGGCGATGCTTCGTCTTCTGGAAAAACTGTCAACTGTTCAGTCCTCGAGGGACGTGCTGCCAACTCGGTCAGACTTCAGCATTTAATGTTCTTGACAGGTGATGGGCCTTTGAGTGGGCGCATCGATCTACGTTCTACTAGGCACATGGGGACGCATGGGGGCGCATCCCTATAAGGCACTTGGTGCAGATGGGTGCATCTGTATGATACGTAGTCTGACCGGCGCATCCGTTTTGCATGACACGTCTTTATTGGTCCGACTGTTACGTTCCTCGAGTACTTTAAATAGCTGTTTCTTGGCCAAATTCGAAGCGTCAGGTTCATCACCTATTTAATTCAAATTCATTGCACGGGATTCGGAGAGCCAGCCACTTTGCACGTGGGTTTGATTTGTCCAGCCTGTAAATAGTGGCATGTAGAGAGTTTGCTTCTCGTTCTCTCACGTCCTCCCGAAATGAACTTGTTTGCTCGAGGACATTCTATTAACGAGATGCTCCCAAGGGTGAAGATGCAACGCATTGTCTTCATTGATGCACTTGAAGGTGACTGTTACATCCAAAAGTCGGAGTTGAGGGCTTCTGAGGCATGCGGAAGGTGCTTGTTGCATCCAAAGATCGGGATGTTCGAGCCTCGTCTTCGTTATGCTGGAAGAGCCGTAGATCAGAATTACGATGCTCCGATCATCTTCCTTGGGCTTTGGGAGAGCTCCTCCTCCCGCTAGAGTGGGTGTTGCCCATTCTGGTTGGGTTGAAAGCTGCTCCTTTAGCTGCGGGTCGATTGCGGTGCTCTCTTCTTCCTTGGTTTGGAGAGCTCTTCCTCCAGCTAGAGGGTTGGTTGTCCACCCTCGTTCTGCTCAATAAATGCTTCATTAGTCGAAGCATTTGATGCGCATATGCTGAGACTTTATGATGCACCTGACTGAAAGGGCGGCACATAACTGAGCTGCTGAAGGGATGCACATAACTGAGCCGCTGAAGGGATGCACATAACTGAGGATGCACATAACTGAGCTGCTGAAGGGATGCGCATGGCTAAGATCGTATGGCGAGATGCGCCTGTTTGAGAGCGCAGGATGGTTGCTGCGCCTAGCTGTAGACTTATGGTCTTTTCTTTGTAGAAATTCTCCTTTGTACAGCGCTTTTTTTAGACATGTAATAGACTTTTATATAAAAATCTTCTTTTAATGTCTATGTTTTTGCTATTTGCTGTGCCAAGTACTTCATCTGAGCTACCTGGCGCATGTAATGTTTGGTGCATAGGATTTCTGGTCCTGAAATTCCATGCTTCTACAGTTTCCACCACGTTTTTTTGGCTAAAATTTTCAATAATTTATACGGAACACGTGGATATATACTAGTAATAATAGTAATAAATTTAATTTTGGAAAGTAGTTTTTAAAATTAGGGTCTCAAAATTCCAAAGGTTTATGTAGTGATTTCACATGGATATATACTAGTAATAATAGTAATAAATTTAATTTTGGAAAGTAGTTTTTTTAATTTAATAGTAATAAATTCGACCGTCTTATACTAGTAATAAAAGTAATAAATTTGATTTAAGACTCAAAACTATTCTAATTTTTTCCACTTCCGAAGGTCATATAAAACGGTCGAATTTTCCCTCTTCTTCTCTCAAACCCTCTTCCTTCTCCCAAACCCTCTCCCAAACCCTCTTCTAATCAAAATGCCGCTGAAGAAACAACGACCATCGCCGAAAGGAAAGAATCCACATAGGGATTCGATACAGTCCCGAAGGGCAGAACTTTCAAGGGCGACGAAAACCAAAATTATGGTCGCTAGGGCAGAGGCCGAAAGGACAGCAACGGAAGCAGCGACAGCGACGATGAAAGTGGAGGCGGCAGCCAAGCCACCTACAAAAAAGGCTAAAAAAACTTATTGCTCGACAAAGACCAAAAAATCTATCTTCGATACAGAGTCGTCGGAAGACTCAACTTATGAAGATCGAAGGCGTACTCAAGCGAAGACTAAGGTGGCAATGGATACAGAGTCATCAGCGTACTCTGAGGATTTTGAATCCTCATCAGAAGAGGAAAATGAAGAGGAAGAGCAATCATCAAATAAGTCCCAGGCTGGAGAGGAGGTAAAAAAAATTAAAGACTCTAAATCTAAGAAGATTTACATTAAATATTTCAAGAAAAAGGCTGTTATGCCTGAAAGATCAATTAAGATGGATGATATCGAAGACGAAGCTTTCCTGGATATATTAAAATTCTATCATTTGGAGAAACTGAACAAATCCTGTCTTGAGAAAATCTTTCAAACAATAGTAAGAAAATTTTACTCAAATCTTTCGGCTGAAATTAAAGAAAAAGAAGAGGATCAACAACTGGTATTTCTGAGAGGGAAACTGATTAGGGTAAATGTTGCTATCATCAACGAATTTTATGAATTTGATCCAGTTCCTGAGTTTGATATGAAAGATATTGATAATGTTTCCATGACGGATACAATTCATGAGATTACGGGTGTATCAATGGGTGCCAAGACCCCTCAAAATGTATACAAAGATCAATTAAAAACTTTGTATAAATTGTTGCATGCCTACGTATCTCAAACACTCAACCCTACTGGACATGAGTTTTCCATCCATCCCGAGAGAGTAAATTTTTTTTATTATATGGGAAAAAAAGGATGGATAGAGGTTTCTACATGTTCAGTAGAATGATGCATCTCGTGGAAAAACCAACTGCAAGGATAGCTCTCCCTTTCGGAGGATTTGTATGCTCGATGGCTAATAAATATTCTGTTCCAAGCTTAGCCGGGGATGTCATTATTAAAAACAAGGCCCCATGAGAAAACTAACCTTCACTCGAATGTTTGGAAAATGGGCAGCAGCTGCAAGTAAACCATCAACATCTGGAAAACCATCAACTTATGGAATCAAAAACACTAAGGACAGGGTTGATGATCTATACAATTTTGTTGCTACAAACTTTGAGAATGTCTTCAAAGAGATGAAGACTATATCCGACAACTAGAAATTGATTTTGGATAAGATTAACCAGATAGAGATTGAATTTGCTGACCAAGAATAAGATTTTTCTTCCCTCGTGAAGAAGGTAAATGGGGCTAGCCCAAACTCTTATGTAAAAATACACACTGTGCACATTGACACTTTAATGCTAGCCATCACTTTAATACTTCTATTTATATTTCTGGATGTCATTTCTACATATACAGTGAGTCCATACTAACTATAATTTTTCTTAATCCGTCCCTCGAGGTGTAGGTAAAGGATATTTTGAGAAAGAAGAAGAAGAAGAAGAAGAAAAAAAAAACAAGAAGAAGAAGATGGAGATGGCTATGAAGATTCATCTTTTGAGTTTTAAATCTTTTATTTCAATTTGAAAGTAATATTTGACTTGTAATATGGTTCTGAATATTTGTTGGTCACGGCGATCAAACTAAATTTTGTGTTTGAAATATTGTAAGACTAAACTTTTCGCTTGTACTAAGTGCATAGTTCGTAATTTATTTAAAAAATGTAATATGGTCTTGAATTTAGAGTAGGTTCGATATTTATTTGGATTATTGTTTTGTGAATTATGCAGGTTCTATGTTGAATTACTAACGTGGATTGGACAGATTACTGTAACGTGAATTATACAGTTTATTGGACTTGGAATGAAGTATACATAATTTGATTATGATTTTTTGGTTGAAGCGTTTATTTGATTGGCAGTTGGCCTTCATAGATGATTTTGATATTTTGGTGTATTCCTTTGATTTACAGATGCCCATCACAGATTTCATGAGTCCTGGGTGCATTCCTAGGGTTTACAGATGGCCTCATTACGGATGCATTCCTGGGATCACTAAAACTTTATTTGATTGTAATGTATTTTGCTTTCTGTAAAAAATTATTACATCGATGCCATCAGTATGAATTCGATGCCAGTTCCTGTTCATCCCTTGTTATTGTTGAAGCAAAATTATAATCCTGCCTGTTCATCCATTGTTATTGCTGAAGCATAATTGTAATCCTGCATGTTCATCCTTTGTTATTTCCATCAGTACATCGATGCCATCAGTATGAAGTCGATGCCAGTGTAATGCATAATGTAATGTAAGAAAAATTCTCTTTGATAGTAGGTTAATTATATTCAAACACTCGCAAGAAATTTTGTGCATCCATACAGTGGAAGCCTGATAAAATGATATTCGAATTTTTTTGAACATGATTTAATATTAAATGAATATACTTTGGTAAATGATATTAAAAATACTGTAAATATTTGGTGAAAAAATATGAGATACTTGAACATTTCCAGTCCTAAATATACCATACTTTGTTAAAAGCACAGAGAGTATCCATTCTCCGTTTTCAAAGAACGGAGAATGGTCATTCTCCATGTTAAAGGAACGGAGAATGGCCATTCTCCGTGTTAAAAGCAAAGAGAATGGCCATTCTCCGTCCATTCGTCGTGTTAAAAGTAAAGAGAATGGCCATTCTCCGTGTTAAAAGCAAAGAGAATGTGTAGTGCCCCATCCTGCTCAGTCAATCGGAGGAATCAAAATGCCGATGGCGTTCAGACTTAGCCTTGCAATGGCTGGTCGAAGACATTGCTCGGTCAAGGCGACCGCTCGCTCAGGTGGGATAGTTTCGGTGAACTTGCCTCATCTTAGCCTTCACATAATAAATCGCATGTTTTCAACTTGCATAAGTAGGCTTGATAATAAAAGAGACGAATTCATATAGCTAAAGGGAATAATTACGACGGGTCAAATTGAGTTAGAATATGGAAAGGTCCAACGGTCGGCTTAGAGTTGGTGCACGGCGTGCTTTAAAAATGACACTCGATCCTTTGTCCCGTGGCTTGGGAGAAGGAAAGTTGGTTGAGTCGACGAAGTTATGAACATAGCCTAAGTCATAGGCGTCGCCCGCATGAATGCTTCATAAAGCATGCACGGTCCTGTCGTCCAAGGCTTGGCATAGCCTTGGCTTGCCCCATGAGTTAAGTTGCATTGCACAGCTTGTGCCATAAGTCTAGGCACCCAAATAACTTGGTCGTTCAAAAGTTGAACGTGTGCACGGCACGTTCCATCGAGGCAAGGCTTGACGCGGCCTTTGCTCGTTAAGTTGTAGGCTTGAGTAAGTTAGGCAAAGTTATATCGGTCGACCTAAGTCTTTCCAAGTGCCGTTCCACTCATTCTGCGGTTGCCAGGTTAAATAGTCCCACGATCCCAAGGCCCGTCATATAAAGTATGACTTGGGCGATCGCGTCACATAGAACGGAAGTCGGTTTGAGGCACGATGCACGGACCTAGTGTTAAGGCAGGAACCATGGTTGAATGAATGAGTTTTGGAGAAAGGACTATTGAATAGGCATTGAGTTGAATGAAATGATATGGTAACATGGAAAGAATGCTCGCGACTGCGGGTCATCGAGGGGTCTCAAATGATAGAAAGAATGCTCGCGACCGTGGGTCGTCGAGGGGTCTCAAATGATAGAAGGTTTGATATTGGTTTTGAAAGAGATGGTAATATTAGAAGAGGAATGACTGTGTGAGACGTCAGTTTGTGTCGAGACTTGCATGTTCATTGGACAACTTGTCGACAAGGAGGATTTTCCACGTGCGATAATCCTGGGCGCCATGGGACCGCGGCGTTCCGGAGGGAAACACGGTATAGCCGTAGCTGGACGAACCGCTCGGGTCATTCAGGAACTTTCAGCGGGGCTAACTACTTGTGCTGAAAGGGTCGCCGAATGGCAAGGCTATAGTCCAGGATAGCTTGTGATGTTAGTGACCAATTCATATAGATAGGTCGGCACGGACGGCAATCCGCGTGTGTGCCTTTGGATTGAGTCTAGTTGAATATGTGTATGGTTGGAATACAATATTTGGTCCTAAGATGTGGCATAAACATAGGCGACGTGCTTCGGCACGAGATATGGCGTCGAGTTCTAAGTTGTCGGCATATAAGTTGCATAAGTGGGTTTGAGTTGTCTTGAGTTTAAGTCAGAAAATGCCGCAAGGCAAAGTCGGTCGAGTGACACTCCATCCAGAAGTCTTAATTGGGTCAGTTGGTGATTGAAGTAGCAAGGGCCGCGAGGCGGCAATATGATTGAGTCTCATTGAGTTGCGAGGCATAGCCTCAACAAGGATTTATAGCCCGGTCACATGGGAATGGAGTCTTATCGCGTAGTTGCGTCTCTAATTTTAAGCCGTAAGGCAAACACGACTCGATAGGTTAACGTTGTTGGCATGAGAAGGGTCTTGAGGCAAGGTATGAGTTAATATTGTCGTTGCAAGTACGAGATGGTCTAGAGACACAAAATAGGCAAGGCGTCGGTCCTAAAATAATCCTAAGGCATGACTAGAAAGACAATTGATAAGAAGTGACTATGTTGCACAAAGTAAATCAAACGTGTTGGGTTTGTATGGGTGGGCGAGGAGCTCATTCCACCAGTACAGTTGAGTACTGACTCCCACATAGTTTACATGTACAGGCACAGGTAGAAGCTCGTGGCGCGGAGCTCGCTTGGATGCATCGAGGCATGGAGTTCTTTGACGATTTTGAAGCATGCGGCCGCATGAAGCAAAGACTTATACGGGACATAATGTATGGACATCGTCTTTCGAAGCTTTCGCTGGATCGACAAATGTATTGAGAGATGAGAGAGAGAGCTAGGTGACTTGTAATGTGGGCTTGAGTGAGCATGAGAGACTTGTAATCTTGGCCTTGCGCCCCCAATGTAACCGTGGTTTCAATATCAATAAAGAGCTTCTTTGTATAACTTGTGTTTTGTTCTAAATTCTGCTGCTATTATTCAATGTCTCTGTTTGGGACTTCTGTACGACGACCTCGTCGCAGCCGCTGAAATCGGCCGTTATGGAACCCGCCTTGCACGAGCGCAAACTAGGCTCGTGCGGCATCACTCCTTAGCGAGGACGATCACTCCTACGGGAGCGGAGTGTAACATAATGGTATCAAAGCACAGCTTTACGTTCTTGGACTATCGATTGAATTTTTTAACTTCGTTGTTTCCGCGAACTCTGAATGTTGCTTCCGTATATTGATATCGTTGGTGCGCTCTCTCTCAATTGTCCCACGGGATGTCCATACAATAAGTCTAGCTATTTTATAAAAACATAGGAGAACAATTTTTGACAAGAAACAAAAAGATGGTTTGCGTAAGCACGGTTGGCTAAGTCGGGCTGGGCATATACACCAAGTTACGTCGACCTTAGAAAAGTCAAGTGCGGGATTCAAATTGTGTCGGACGAGAATGAGTTGAACTCGATTGAGTAAAATAAGATGAATATCGATAGGGTCGCTATCAAACGGCGATATCGTCGGTGCAATATAGATGAGCGTGCTTAGAAATTGAGGAATGGTTCGAACAAAAATTTTGAAGAAGTCGATTTGGATTCGAATGATAAGTTGAAGATTTATTGAATGACTTCATCCCTGAGTGGTGTATACGATAGCCTCTGGGATGTCGATCGATTGATTGAGAAAATTGATGTTGTGAATAATTCGAGGGATAATGATCGAATTTGAATTGAATGTCGAGGAGACTATCCAGTCGGACGATAGCATCATTCGCACGACTCGGAACTTGTTGCAAAGGAAGATCGTCAGGTTACGCATATCGTCGATGGTATTGAGGCGTATCAAAGATCGATATGCGATAACTTGGGGGTACTCTGACTCGGTGAATGACGATCGTGTAAGTGTTATTGTTCGGTTGGGTGCTATACTTAGGATTTTGATTGAGATGAATGTCGGATGAAAATGAAAGTGTCTTGATGGTTACACAGATAACCACAACGTCGACATTCTTGTCTTGCACGAGCGCAACTCCAGCCTCGCACATGCGTTGCGTCGAATTTGGGGCGATCGTTCCACATGAGTGCTGACATGGTAATTCATGTCGCAGAAATGATCGAACTTGGAAAATCAGGATGCGGCAACTTTGATTGTCTCGACTTGTCGGTTTGATACGAAGGAGAATTCGAGGATGTTAGGACTTATGATTGATGAATGAATAAAACTTGAGGATTGAGTAGGTCCAATCCGCGCATCGAGAATGAATTAGTCTAGACACAAAATAAGAGTTACGTCACGATGAGAATGATTATCTCGCGGGAGCATGCATGGTGATTCGTGCCCACCGTGGATAATCTGACTTGCGTGAGATCGGGGCACAACGTATTTTTAAGTCGGACGAACTTGTGATCGATTACGTGAATTGGGATGAACGACTTAGGGAATATGAAATGTGAATAATGGTTTAGCGATAAATTGTGTCGTAGCATGCTTGATTTGAGAAAGATTAATAGGCGATCTACGTCAAACGTGTTTAAAGAGATAGACTATACGAAATGGCTTGATGAATGAGTGATGTCGATACGTCAAGGAATTGGTTGAAACGTAAGTCGTCGTAGGATGGCTTTGCTAAATGACTCAGACCTCGTGCGACGAATGTTGGAATGTGCGTAGGGAATCCATGCTCGATGTTTAGAAATCGGAGTGATACGAGCTTGGGTAGTAAACCCCCGTACTATCAACTTGGTTTGACCTTAGGATGGGGTCAGTATTTAATATCGTTGTTTGGGAACTGTGATTCCAATACTGATAATTGACTTTAGCCTAAAGAGATTGCCTAGCGGCTAGGCGAGATGTCCATGTTGCGAGAGTTAGCATCGCTAGGATTGATTTTCGGATTGAGTGGATGAATCGATAGGTGGAATTGGATACGCTATCACAAGGCTTGGTTGAAATACATGTATTTGGGGACGCCTGGAATGTGTGCACGATCCAAACTAAGTGATATACTGAATCAAGTGAGACTTGAGGAACGGGGAAGTATCGAGGATTTTGAGATCGTGAGTTTCGAAGAAAGGATTGAGGTTAACACGAGCGTGGCTCGGATATAAGAAACGCATAGGCGTAGTGTATGCGAGAGTCTTGAATTGTTGAGTAGAAATGATAAGTTAATAAGTAAGTACTACTCAGTTAGTTTCGAGGACGAAACTTTTTCTGAGTGGTGTATGATGTAGTGTCCCGTCCCGCTCAGTCAATCGGAGGAATCAAAATGCCGACGGCGTTCAGACTTAGCCTTGCAACGGCTGCTCGAAGACATCGCTCGGTCAAGGCGATCGCTCGCTCAGGTGGGGTAGTTTCGATGAACTTGCCTCATCTTAGCCTTCACATAATAAATCGCATGTTTTCAACTTGCACAAGTAGGCTTGATAATAAAAGAGACGAATTCACATAGCTAAAGGGAATAATCTCGACGGGTCGAATTGAGTTAGAATATGGAAAGGTCCAACGGTCGGCTTAGAGTTGGTGCACGGCGTGCTTTGAAAATGACACTCGATCCTTCGTCCCGTGGCTTGGGAGAAGGAAAGTTGGTTGAGTCGACGAAGTTATGAACATAGCCTAAGTCATAGGCATTGCCCGTATGAATGCTTCATAAAGCAAGCACGGTCATGTCGTCCAAGGCTTGGCATAGCCTTGGCTTGCCCCATGAGTTAAGTTACATTGCACAGCTTGTGCCATAAGTCTAGGCACCCAAATGACTTGGTCGTTCAAAAGTTGAACGCGTGCACGGCACGTTCCATCGAGGCAAGGCTTGACGCGGCCTTTGCTCGTTAAGTTATAGGCTTGAGTAAGTTAGGCAAAGTTATGTCGGTCGACCTAAGTCATTCCAAGTGTCGTCCCGCTCATTCTGCGGTTGTCAGGTTAAATAGTCCCATGATCCCAAGGCCCGTCATATAAAGTATGACTTGGGCGATAGCATCGCATAGAACGGAAGTCGGTTTGAGGCACGATACACGGACCTAGTGTTAAGACAGGAACCACGGTTGATTGAATGAGTTTTGGAGAAAGGACTATTGAATAGGCATTGAGTTGAATGAAATGATATGGTAACATGGAAAGAATGCTCGCGACCGTGGGTCGTCGAGGGGTCTCAAATGATAGAAAGGATGCTCGCGACCGTGGGTCGTCGAGGGGTCTCAAATGAGAGAAGGTTTGATCTTGGTTTTGAAAGAGATGGTAACATTGGAAGAGGAATGACTGTGTGAGACGTCAGTTTGTGTCGAGTCTTGCATGGTCATTGGACAACTTGTCGACAAGGATGAGTTTCTACGCGCGACAACCCTGGGCGCCATGGGACCGCGGCGTTCCGGAGGGAAACACGGTATAGCCGTAGCTGGACGAACCGATCGGGTCATTCGGAAACTTTCAGCGGGGCTAGCTACTTGCGCTGAAAGGGTCACCGAATGGCAAGGCTATAGTCCAGGATAGCTTATGATGTTAGTGACCAATTCACATAGATGGGTCGGCACGGGCGGCAATTCGCGTGTGTGCCTTTGGAGTGAGTCTAGTTGAATGTGTGTATGGTTGGAATACAATGTTTGGTCCTAAGATGTGGCATAAACATAGGCGACGTGCTTCGGCACGAGATGTGGCATCGAGTTCTAAGTTGTCGGCATATAAGTTGCATAAGTGGGTTTGAGTTGTCTTGAGTTTAAGTCAGGAAATACCGCAAGGCAAAGTCGGTCGAGTGACACTCCGTCCAGAAGTCTTGATTGGGTCCGTTGGTGATTGAAGTAGCAAGGGCCGCGAGGTGACGATATGATTGAGTCTCATTGAGTTGTGAGGCATGGCCTCAACAAGGATTTACAGCACGGTCACATGGGAATGGAGTCTTATCGCGTAGTTGCGTCTCTGATTTTAAGCCGTAAGGCAAACACGACTCGATAGGTTAACGTTGTTGGCACGAGAAGGGTCTTGAGACAAGGTATGAGTTAATATTGTCGTTGCAAGCACGAGATGGTCTAGAGACACAAAACTGGCAAGGCGTCGGTCCTAAAATAATCCAAAGGCAAGACTAGAAAGACAATTGATAAGAAGTGACTATGTTGCACAAAGTAAATCAAACGTGTTGGGTTTGTATAGGTGGGCGAGGAGCTCATTCTACCAGTACAGTTGAGTACTGACACCCACATAGTTTACATGTACAGGCACAGGTAGAAGATCGTGGCGCGGAGCTCGTTTGGATGCGTCGAGGCATGGAGTTCCTTGGCAATTTCGAAGCACGCGGCCGTATGGAGTAAATACTTATACGGGACATAATGTATGGACATCGCCTTCCGAAGCTTCCGCTGGATCGACAAATGTATTGAAAGATGAGAGAGAGAGCTGAGTGACTTGTAATGTGAGCTTGAGTGAGCATGAGAGACTTGTAATCTTGGCCTTGCACCCCCAATGTAACCGTGGTTTCAATATCAATAAAGAGCTTCTTTGTATAACTTGTATTTTGTTCTAAATTCTGCTGCTATTATTCAATGTCTCTGCTTGGGACTTCAGTGTGACGACCTCATCGCAGCTGCTAAAATCGGCCGTTATGGAACCCCTCTTGCACGAGCGCAATCTAGGCTCGTGCGGCATCATGCCTTAGCGAGGACGATCGCTCCTACGGGAGCGGGGCGTGACAGAATGGCCATTCACCGTCCAAAAAAAATATTCTCTACAAAAATATTATCATTAGAAAAGTAAAAAATATTTTGTCCGATCAATACAGATTTTTTCTAAATATGTGAGAAGATGATCCGCCCAACCTCAGAAGCAGGTTTCCTCAGTTCACCACCACCACCATGACATATAGCTTTATTAACAAAATATTAAATTATTAGATAAAAAATAAGATTTCTCGCAATGGCATGGACAGTAAAATTAGAGCGGCACCGCTGGTACTTCTTCTTATTCGAGGAGGTTTCGACGACGTCCGACGCGAACCGGACCGATTCTTCTCGGCGCAGCTGGTACTCCTCGTTGTTCTAGGAGGGCTCGACTATGTTCGATGCGATCCAGACCGATTCTTATTTTCTTCTTCATCTCCGTTTCTCTTTCCACCACCACCACCAACACCACCACCACCACGGCTTGTAACCAAAAAAAATTTACGAAATATTAAATTGGATGGACGAAAGAGAGAGTAAATATGAGTTAATTTAGGGTGTTCATTGAAAAAATTAAAGTGAAGAATGACCTGCTAAAGCAAGTTACCAACAGGTCAAAAGTCTAAATCAGCATTAAATGATGTTTCTACTCTATTATTCAATCCGAACCATTGGATCAACATCCAACGGTCCAAATTTTGGATGTATCGATACATCCTTTTCCAGGGGATGTATTGTAGAACGACCCTATATATATATATATATATATATATATATATATATATATATATATATATATATAGAGAGAGAGAGAGAGCTTCTCTTAGGGTTTGCCTGGCAATTGTAGGGGTAGCGATTATGAGGTGTTTTTAGAGTACCGGTTATGAGGGATCCGATTTTTGGTGGTTTTTAAGTAGCGACTTTTAAACCAGTCCAATCTATGATTGGTGATTTACTAACGAGCTGTTCTGAAATTTTTTACACGAATAAAATTAAATACAGAAGGATATTAGTAGTTATAATTATATATTCTTTGTGAGGATATAAATGGAATAAAATAATAAAATCTCTCAAAACCCATCGATTTAGGATATTTATAAAACCAACCAAAATTATATTACACTTGTTTTGGAGGATTTTTGAGCCGACCAAAACTAGTGCCTCAAAAAAATAACAAACAGAGTTTTCATAAACGGTCGGTTCAAAAATATCCCAAAACTGGTGAAAACACGGTTACCAAGTAGACCCTTAGGGGAATAATTTATGAGACATTCACGAGACGAGAAAATACACGTATGGTTCTCTTTTAAATCTCTTTCACTTAAAATAAATAAATTAAATCTCTCCTTTAAAAAGCAAACCTATCTCTATCTTAAAGATAAGTCTATTTATTTTTTAAATAGTGAGAGATTTATTTATTTATTTTTAAAAATAGAGATAGATAAATTAATTTTATATTTTTTAAAGAAGAGATGGTTTTTTTAAAAAATATCTATCTTTAAAAAAATATACCTTTAAATATTATATTTAAAAATATTAGTTTTAATGTTAATCTTAATATTAATATTAACTTTAATATTATTTTTGATGTTAATTTTTCGGTGTTAATGTTATTGTTGATATTAATTTATTTTTTTAACATTAATGTCAATTTTAATATTAATATTAACATTAAAAATTAAGATTTAGATTAAGATTAAGTTTAACATTAAAATTAAATTTAATGTTAAAATTAAAACTTAAAATTATATCAACATTAACATTAAGATTAACACTAAAATTAGTATTTGAAATATAATTTTTAAAAGGTGTATTTATTTCTAAAGATAGATTATTTTTAAAAAAAATCTACCTCTATTTTAAAAAATAAAAGAAATATTTTACCTATCTCTATTTTTTTAAAATAAATAAATCTCTCTGTGTGTAAAAATAAATAGATGGATAAGCATTATTTTTTAAGATAGAGATACGTTTTTTTAAAGGTGTTGTGATTTGAAAAAATTTCAAATATAGATGTCCTTATCCATACCCCACAACAACCTCTATCTCAATTTTTTCTATATGTGTTATCAATAAGAAAAGCTATGTACATTCTTTCTGGCTACCAATCTCTTCTCTTTCTCTCTCATTTTATAACACGTTATCAGTACCACTATTCGAGAAGTTTCAGGCCATCATTGAGAAAGAGGAAAGCGAGAAAGAGGAAAAGATACTGCTCGTTGAAAGATCAAAGATCAGAAAATTGGATTGAACAATCCAACCGGATTCATAGATTGTATATTTTTATTTTGATAAGAAGTTTGTACTATGATCTGAACCTCATGATCTAAACCCCAGAATTCGATGTTAAACTATACATGAAAACTACTGATCTATGATATCTTATATAAAAGTAATTAGGTAATTTATTGTATGTATGCCTTGATAATTTTCTTCCACAATGTAAATTTACATTTTGGTTCTTGTAAGGCATAAGTTATATGTTTTAGTTCGCCTTTTGCTAAACTTGATTGGTCCATATATTGCAACCAGAAGTATTATGGGGGTCGCATATGTTTGAGTTGAAAAGAAGGTATATGTTTTGGTCTTGCATGTTGCACGGATGCTTGCATATGTGAAAGCGTAACATTGTTCAGATATTGATTTTCCTTTCAATCCTTTAATGATGATCATGGCTTTCTGTCCATTGAATGGATACCCATTTATACCGTCATTTTCATATGTTTAATCTAATAAGCAACAATCACCTGACACAACTTGCTATTCAGGTTGTAAACATTCTCCTACACAAGATGTTTATAGTAACTTTTCTTTGGTGAATGTGAGGATGATTGTTAATATGAAAGTAGAATCTCGATTATGTTTGGCTTCAATGGGTGCGGTTGCAAGCCATATAATAGAAATGATGGCAATGATGTAAAAAGAGTATACCTTCTAAGTGAATCGGACAAGTGCAATGATTACTTCATAAAATCTATTTTGTGGTCATATCTTTTTTGTGCTTACTATGCTTGTACTTTACTTCTATTATGAATATATTGTTTTATTTTATGCATATGGAACGACCTAAATAGAAAACCTACTAGATAAAAGAATAAATAAATAAATTTAAACATGCCATGAATAAAGTATTATGATTTTGATATTGTTTATCTTAAATTCTTGATGTATATCATTTCTAAGAATTTAATATGTCATGCATTTAAATAAATAGCATCTCCATGATAGAATGAGTCCGTAGCCATATAAGAAGTTTTACCAATTAACGCTGCTCTAAAGAGAGACTCACGCGATCTTAATACCCACCCAAGGAACAGAAAACTTCCAGAACCTTGGTAAAAATATAGATTTAACCTTATTGACATGTTCGCATAAAGCTAAATGTATAAATAGCGCTTGCTCTGAACCTAGTTTATGATAAGAACTAGGTTAACGGATAGTAGATGTTAGTTGTTTGGCGAATTCATACATATGTCAATTGGGACTTAACTTATTGATATTTACCTTATCTACTTGGTAGTTTCTATTTAATCATATATATTTCGGCTAACATGTGAGACTCGTCTCATAGTATCGGTATTTATATACGGATACGTATTTTGTTATGTATTTCATATTTTCTTGGTTTTTGGAACGCTGTAAAATTTTTCAACTTATAGATTTTTTTTCCTTGACCGGCATACCTTCAGTATACCAGTGTATACCGACGGCATGACTATTACTCCTATTTTCGGTTATACGTATTTTCAGTATACGTGTATAGGATTCTGACATTTTTCAGGTAACCCGTGTTTTGACATATTTTTCTTATCCTTGACTTGGTTTAATCTTGACTTGGTTTATTTTGGTTTGGCTTAACTTGGCATGGCTTGGTTTGGGTTGGTTTTAGATAAGAAGAGTTTTCTATAAAAACCAACTTCTCTCTCTCTCTCTTCATTACTTCATTTATTTCTTCATCTTCTTCTTCATTTACTCCTCTCTCAACCCTAGGCAAGTACATCTTGCCAAATCTTGAACAATGTTATTTTGTTTGTTCTATTATCTTCCTTGCATGATTCTAAGCCTCTTTAGAACTTTAAGATTTTGGTTTTGATGGTTACATTTTTGTAGATATAAGTTTATAGTTTTTCATTTTTTGTTTTGATCACTTAAACTTTGTTATTTTTGAAAACTACTTATTCTATGTTGTAGAGAATTCAATTTCATTCAGTTTAGACCTTTATTTTGCCCAATTTTGAGTCCTCTAGCCAAGTTATGGACATTGGAAGTTTCTAAAACTCCATGGCCAAAAGCTTGCTGGTAGGGGTGACACCTCGCGCACCTTGTGCGCACCTCACGCACCTTTTGGTCTACACACCTTGTACCTCGCGCACCTCGTGCGCACCTCACGCACCTTTTGGTCCGCACACCTTGCACCTCGTGTACCTTTTGGTTCACGTACCTAACACCTCGTGCACCTTTTGGTCCGCGCACCTTGTACCTTGCACACCTTTTGGTCCGCGCACCTTACACCTCGTGCACCTTTTGGTCCGTGCATCTTGCACCTCGTGCACCTCGCGCACCTTTTGGTCTGTGCACCTTGTACCTCGTGCACCTTTTGGTCCGTGCACCCTGCACCTCGTGCACCTTTTGGTCCGTGCACCTTGCATCTCGTGCACCTTGCCCCTCGCACACGTTGAGCATCTTGTACCTCGCGCACCTCATGCACCTTACACCTCGTGCACCTCGCACCTTGTACGCCTTGCACCTTGCGCCATTTGCCCGTGCGCGAATCACTCTAAATTACTGTTGTTGTCCGTTTAAGCTATTTTGTAGATAGAATCTTGTAAAACTCAAAACATAAAAGTTGTAGATCTTTGTCTTGGCTTCAAGAATGTTCATATTTTACCTAATTAATTAGATTTCATATGTGACTGATGATTTCAATCATAGTTGATCTTTTGGTATATTTTTCGTACTTTGGCAATATTTGATGTTTCTTAAACAAAAATAAATTTTTTAACATGATTAGATGATTTTGTACAGTTAGAGAATAATTGTACCCCCTTATATTCTTAACACTAGCACAGATTCAATTATTGTTTTATGTCAAGTAGTTACTTTTATTTATTCCTTCTCCCATGCCATGATATGTCTTTTATCTAATTCTTTCTACATGCGATCCTTATTGTCATGTTTGCTTATTCTTAGATAGTGGCCCGTTGGGGTGCACTCATGATTTATGTCTTTTCTTTGCTTAATCTAGATAGTGGTCCGTCGTGGCACACTCATGCTACATGTCTTTTTTGCTTACTAGATAGTGGCCTGTTGTGGCGCACTCATGTAACATGTCTTCTTTACTTACTAGATAGTGACCCGTCGTGGTGCACTCTTGTACATGTCTTTTCTTGCTTACATGATAGTGGCCTGTCATGGTACACTCCCTATTTTCTCTATAGTGGCTCATCGTAGCGCACTTCTAGGTTCCAGCTTATTATATTTTCTTGTTGTGGCTTGTTATAGTGCACTTTCTTGTATTGTCCAGTCTTGCATATCTAGGATGGATTCTATGTACAGAATGCCACACCCAGAATTCCAACAAGAAAATGTTAAAGGACTAATCAACTAGCTTGATTATCTATATCAATGGGAGGGGAGAATTTTCCAGTTACCTGCAAGCACTTTGTTCCGGCCCCAACCCGAATGGATTTGGAGCTATATGTCATGATGAGCACACTTCCAGCGCACCACCGAGTGTTGCACCTTGTATATGTCTATAGGGTACATTTGTCTCCTGGGCGATGTACCCATTATTTTATATGTCTATAGGATACATTTGTCTTCTGGGCGATGTACCCACTATTGTATATGTCAATAGGGTACATTTGTCTCCTGGGCGATGTATCCACTATTAGATCTTGGATACATTTGCCTCCCGGGCTATGTATCCACCATTACCTTCTTTTTCTTTTGGCCTGGATAAGTCGGGTAGTCTGCAGGGCAGGTAACTAGATTAGATTTTTCAAAAGTGCATCTTGTTAGTAATTAGGATTGTGATAACCCTAGTTAGCTAATGTATAAAGTCGTACTCATTGCTTGGCCGTAATTGTTGTATGGAGTCCAGTCTAGTCTAATTTTGTCTAGGCAGTGTCGGTATTTTTAATTCAATATATTGTTGTTTATGCTTTACTTTTGTCGATAAATGATTAAGGGCTAAGTTTTGTTCAGGAGAAGGGTTACGACCCCGGTCCTTGTTTGGTTTACGTGTTGTAACCTGGGTTCCGGATTAGTCCCCAAGTCATCTAGTCATTTGTCGTCCTATTCAGTACTCACACGCCATACATGATCTTTATGCTATACATTGATTAAAGACGAAGTTCTGTTCAGGAGAAGGGTTACAACCCCGGTCCTTGTTTGGTTTACGGGTTGTAACTTGAGTTCCGGAATAGTTCCTAAGTCATCTTATCTTTGTCGTTCTATATAGTTCTCACATGCCTCCATGTCCCAGTTATCTCACATGCTCACATGTACTGTAATGACCCGCTCTGCCCTAGCGGAATGTCGATTCAAACGGCAAGTGGAACGACTCGAACCCTGTCTTGCTCGACGAAATGACTCGCTTAAGGCAAAGGCAATGGACTTGGCCCTTCAGGAGAATCCTGACTTAGACTTTCAAAGGCACGCTCGGAGTCTCGCTCGGCCAATGCGATCATCGCTAAGGTGGGTGGCTCCGATGAACCTATCTTTGCTTAGCCTAGACACATAATAATACGGACAATATTGCTAGAATCGCTAGACGATAACACCGTGCATGCTAATAAATAACTCAACACACCTAGATAAGAAAATAATCCCATCTTGTATGCTTGTATAGAACTTGGAAAATATGCAAACTCTCGTACCGCACTCCACGTTTGTGCAAACGCATAGCTTAAATTGCGAGTAAGTTTACTTATGCGTTCAACTATGAACGAAATGCTTGTCACTTAGAATCGTACCATAACTTGAGACGTGAAATAATAAATGGTTCACAAAAATGAGAGAAAGACTATCAACATAGTTATTCCGAATATAGTACTATTTGTAACACCCAGTTTCTAAAATAAGGGTAATTTTAAAATTTTGTGATTTAATTTTTTAATTATGATATTTAAATAATAATATGATTTTTGGTGATTTTTATCATTTAAAAACTATTTTTAAGTCATGACCTATGATTTTGGTGTTGCTAGTGTGACCTTACAGACTGTTTGACCTAGAGCCTAACCATGTGGGTATAGGTTTAATTTAGTGCATTTAGCTTGAGGGTATTTTGGTCATTTTTGAATTTATTTGAATTTAATAGAATTTATTAGAATTTATTGGAATATATGTGAATTTATTATTAATTAAATAATTGCTTGGTGTCTTGTTAGTCCTTAACCTAGAATGGACCTAACCTAGAAGTTTAGACTTAACCCATGGGCTAAGTTAGAATGGTTAACTTAATTTGTGGCTAGAAAATATCTAGTTAGGATCTAAATAGGGGTTGTAGTTAGTGAGACTTGATTTAGTGAAATAGGCCTATCAAATGTTGAACTTGATTAGCCTAGAGAAGGCCCATAGCCCATTAGACTCAACCCTAACCCTAATTTCATTCATTATGACCAGCCATAGGGCTCCCCCTTCCCTATAAATAATCTCTTCCTTGTTCTTGCCTCTTTTATTATTTTTTTCAAGCTTTAAAGAAAAAGGTAAGAGCCATTCCATAACTTTTTTATTTTAACTCCTTTTTAACCCTAGTCTTTTGCATTAGGACCTACTCATTGTTTATTTACTGTTGGTGGAGAGTAATCCCAGATTTTGAGCAATTTGGGGATCCGATCTAGCAAGGAGGAACACTTTATTTTGGGACTTTTTCTTGCTATTTGCACCTATAGGTAAAACCCTTTAAATTTTATTATAATTTTGTTTTCTTTGCATGGATAGGAAGCCCTAGGTGTGCCCTAGCCGTAGGTATTGCATTTGTGTCGATTCATGTCCGTTTGGTGTCCGTATCGGACACGTATCATGATGTGCGTGTAGGTGTTTGTTAAAATGTCACAAAGGATTCTATTTTCGATTTTTGAAAAACTAATTACATAGATACCTAGGTCTATATATGTACTTAAATGTTTGTGAAGACTGAGTTGCTGTTGGTGTCGGATTCGTGTCCTAATTTGCTCTGGACACACAGCACGAGGGGCTCGGCAGGTGTCCTGCTACCCGTGTCCGAGTTCTCCCTGGACACAGCACGAGAGGACACCAAATTTTGTGTGCACATAGAGGACATGACTGACACTAAGCCTATAAAATTTCGTAGGATTTTATGGAGTGGTTTGAGAGATATTTGGCCCGCACCGATACCTCGCTGTGTGCACGCGCGAAAATTTGTCCCACTGACACGCACTCACACACGCGACACGACACGGCCTTGACATGAATCAGGGTCCTAGACACCTAGACCTACCCTAGGCGAATACATAGGTAGGTGCACGTGACACGTGGTGTACTGTGTCGTATCCACGAGTGGTGAGCACGCGTGCACGACACTGTCTGAATTCAGTTTTGTGTCTGTGTATATTTGGTTGTTTGGACACATTTGTGTCCACTTAGTTGGACACAAATACCCCCTCTGACACGCAATCACATGTACTTCATGTTGGCACATTTTGATTTGCATTTAATTAGATTTTCTACATGATTTTTGGGTTCGATGGAATTGTCTGATACTTATATTTGGTTTCGAAATGTGCCAAGAGTTCTAATTCGAAACAGAGTTTTCAAATAAGTTCTTATGTGTTTTACCTGAGTTGATTTTGTTCTAAATTTGATTCTCAAGATTAGTTTGGGTTGATTTCAGTTTGACTTCGAAATTGGGTTTTGAATGAGATTGACTGATATGAGAACATCACCCTGAGATCTCATTTTCACTGAATTTTCCTTATTTGAAAAAAACTGAGTTTTTGGTTGATTTTAAAAACTGAAATTTGTATGAATGTATATATATATATATATATATATATATATATATATATATATATGGATGTATATTAACTGATATTGAATCTGAGAATTACTTTGTGCAAAACCTGGAAACAAGCCTGAGAACCTGAGGAAATGGGACTGAACTTGATCGTGTGTAAACTGAGATTTGTTTAATTCAATAACTGAGAACTGTGTTCGATTTGGGGTTTTAGTATTTTTAACTGATTTTAAATTGTTAAAATACATATTGTACAATTTATAAATGCATTGATAGATGTGTAGATAACTAGGTATTTGAATGGAGTGTGTTGTATTCGACATTCACAATATTGCATAACTGAACAGTAGGAAACCTGAGAACAGGGAATAAACATGGGTTGGTTTTGTGAGAACTAAGTTTTCCTTATGTTAATTACCAAGAATTAATTCATAGACATGTGTATTAGATTGCTGAAATAATGATTTAGGTCTGGTGTTTGAGAATTGGGTTTCAAATTGGTTTTTGAATGGAATATGAACTGTCAATTCTCAACTTCCTGATACTTACTGTTCTTCTCTTTTTTTTTAGAATTTAAATTTGATTTTTGTTGTGATGATTAATTGTCTTGTTAGCTCGTTTACACATGTTTGGTTTTGTCTAAATGATTGGTTGTGATTGGCGTTAGGAGTTCGGGTTTTGAATTGGAGTTTTGGACTGTGTTAACTGTCATTTTTCGAAAACCTGAGAACACTTGAGTATCACACTGATTTCCTGAGTTTTGGGTTGATTCTGAAAACTGGAATTTTATGAACGTATATATGTGTTAACCTGGGTTTTATAACTGAGACACCCATATGCACTGATTAGGAAACCGAATTTTGATTCACATTGAACCTGGAAACTTAGTTGAGATATATCACACATTACATTGTACCCCACCTAATGTTTTTCACTGAGATACATTACTACCTACATCATACAGGAACCAATCTATATTTGCTTAGGTATCTATCCATTTCACTACTTGACCAGTCCTTTGGTTCCTATCCTCCATCTTGGCCTGTCCATTGTGCACCTAAAAGTGATGTCATTCACTTCATATACAGACCCTTTAGGAAGTAAATCTAGTTCCTGCATATCCCATTGATATAGCCCCACCTTTTAGACTTAGTTCAAAACCCCCATATGTTATCCCTTGTTGCATACATTAGAAGAATATTCAGAATTGCATGTTTTCATATCTTTTTATACTACCTTGAACATTGTGTGTTCAGACCTGAGTGTCCAGAGAATTGCACATGTTCCTTACAACCAGAACCCTAGCCTAGCTATACCCCATTTGTATATGTTATATATATTGTGCTTGAGGCCAGATTAGTTGGGTTGGCCTTGATATGGGTTATAGGCTATTTTCCATATATGACCTATATGTCATATGATATATACATATGGATTGTATCTTGATTTGGGGATATGTTCATGCATGAGTTACATAGAGATGTGGGTTAGATCGATGTATGTGGTGTAATCTAATGTATTGGTGTATAGGCAATGTAGGCATGCATGAATGAATGTATAGATGTATAGAATGAATGCATGAATGAAGGAAAGTAAATGCAAGTAATTGTATGTAAGGTGATACAATGTTCTATGTTAACATAAATCCTATACTTACCTTATGTACCCCTTACACTATGTCTCTACACATTGCTATGACACTATGTTGACACTATCACTAATGACACTAGTTCACATTGAATGCATGTTGCACTTGGCCCTTTTCCTATATGTTCACTCACCCCTTATCTCTCCATATATATATTGTGTGTGATTAGCTTAGCTTGGTTTGGCTTGTGCTTGTATTTGATTTCTAGACTAGGCTTGGTTAGGCCTAGTGAGACTTGTTAGACTTGTTTGGGCTAGGACTTGACCTAGTTTGACTAGTGTAGTTGACTAGAGTTGACCAAGTGTTGACTTTAGTCTAATTTGACCTAAACAGCATGCAGATGCATTGTAGATTACATTTATCATCCCCTGTATACATCTTGACTTGTGTTGCTCTAACTAGGAGTCAGGTACCTCATCTCGGACAGTACATTTACTATAGCTATTCAGATACCAGGCGAGTACATTCTTTGATCATTTCATAACTTGCTTAGAATTATATTCCTGCTCTAATTTACCTTATTTGATGCTGTCATAATATTATCACGGATTGATACTATATAGATCTTTTCATGCGATGTTATCCCCCTCGGGAGCATCGGATACATCATGTCATGTGTTTCATGTACATCATGTATTCCTCGCTCTCATGTTATTCATGTTTCTCATGTGCTTCATGCTCGTTCATGCATGCTCATGTACTCTCATGTGCTCTCATGATCGGTCATGTTTCTCATGTATCTCATGTATAACCTATACTTCATGTGCACTCATTTATGAGCCCTCATGTGAATTTTATGTGCACCCATTTATGGACCTTCATGTGAATTTTATGTGCACTCATTTATGAGCTCTCATGTATACTTCATGTGCACCCATTTATGGGCTTCATGTGAAAACTATGTACGTAACATAACTTGTCTGGATCCTTGTGTATTGATTGGGGTATGGAGGAGTATAAATAGTCATGTGAACAATTCCAAAGTAGTATAGCCATGTACGCCTCTTTAGTATAGCCATGTGTAAATTAAGTCGTTCACATGTCGACTTTGTACTCTAAATCACTAGTCACTGGTAGCTCTCTACTTATAGTAGATATTTCTATTACAGTTCTCTCTCTATTTATATCATGTACTTTCTTTCAGTTTTATGTATCGTACTCTCTTGTATGTTTTATTCTCTAACCTGTTATGATCTGCGTGAGATGTATTGTGCTCGCTCCCGTCCTGACTGGACCTGTTGAAAATTTTACAGAGGATGATGAGGAACCCTGCACCCCTTACTTTGGAGCTTGCCTAGATGACACTCGTGACCTGGACCCCTGGGGAGGTTCAGGCAGCTGCTGAGGATGATACCTTGCATAATGTAAATAGCTTAGACTGTTCTTCTTTTCATGTTTGGTTGTTGTCCTTAATTTCAGAGTTGTATATTTTAGAGATGTTGAGACTAGTAGTTATTAACTTTAATTATTTCACTTCTTGTTGTACCTCAGTTTGAGGATTTTCTTATCTATTTCCATCGTGCTATATTCTACCTTAGATGTGATTGAGACTGTATTCTGCTATGTCACCTCCATTCGGAGTGTATATATTGTACAGGTACCTTATATATTGTTAGATGATTGACCTAGGACAGCGTTCTACCGCCGACACTACGGCGTAGGCTGGGCGCTGTTACGTACTCGTACCCTCACAGTGGGTGTGGGTCGTGACACTAGTAACATTGAATGGCTTCGGGACCGATGGGTCGCCATGGCGGTTCCTGCACAGGAAGTTGCACATTGTATGAATGAACGAATAAGTGAATGAATGAATCAATAAATGAATGAATGAATACGTGAATGAATCAATGAACGAATGAACAAGTGAAAGAAAGAAAAAAAAGAAAAGAAAGGAATGAATGAAAGAAAGGAAAGGAATGGTTAGTGACATATATGACGGAGACGTACAACGGGGCTCGCTACCCGCGCTGCACGATTGCCGTCGCCAACCTGGTCAATAATACATTATAGCTCTAGACAGCCTGATAAGTTAATTCATTGGCTCAAGACAGCCCAATAAGATAATTGGCTCATGACAGCCCAACAAGTTAAACTAAAAAAATAAGAATACGAAATGGTCGCGGACAACTCGTGCACGACTGACAGAACAAACAATTCCAAGGCAACGATCACGACATCGTGGCCGGCCTAAGCGGAATCATGGCTTACGGTGGCTTGTGTGCAAGCTCGAGCACACAAGAGACGTAAGGCCGGGTATTGCGTAGACTATCAAGGTGTACCAGCCATAACGCTTGATAGATGCGAATACAATGTCCAAATGGCTTGTGGTGCCATCGACCGGTGCATGTAGATTAAGTTGGCTCTATTGCGGCAAATCTGCGTGCGAGACTTTGCATTGAAATAAGTAAATCTGACTAGCTGAACATGCTACGTTACTGAATGAAACATATCTAAACAACAGTTGAGTACAACACATCCTGACAACTTGAGTAAGCTGAAGCACTATGGAACAGAACGAAGCGCCTTCTGAACAAGCTTGAATATAACACACCAAATGAACTAGAGTACTTCGGACAAATGAGTTAGAAACACACCTACGACGCGCTACCACCTGAGGCAGGAACACACCCTTGATACTTTTAAAAACTTATGCAAACCTGTTAATTCATAATGCATAATATGTTGGCTAACTTGGTTTACCTTAGACAGAGACGATTATACGGTAAGTATGGTAAGTTGCGTATATTTTACTTATGCGATACGACACTTGAAAACATTAACACGGGGTAGGCTTTGAATATTATACCATGAAAATGATCCTAAGGCAAGATTAGTAAGACAATAAATGATAGATGAAGCACAAAAGTAAAATGAACGTGTTTGTTAATGATAGCGAGTGGGCGAGCTAGCCTTCCCACCAGTGCATAATAATGTACTGATAACCTCATAGTCTGCTTGCAGGGAGCAGAAGAACTATATCGGGTATGGGGACCTCCCTCGAACGTGCTAAGGCACGAAGCTAACTCTGGAGCCTTGGAGCATTGCAAAGGAACTGAAGCACCATATACGGGACATAATGTATTAGAACATCACCATAAATTATTCCATCTTGTAAGTCACTTGGCACGCCTTTTATGTTTCGAGAGAGACAGCTTGAGTGAATTGTAATCTCGGCATAACGCCGCTTGTACTACTTTTTGAATATCAATAAAGACTATTGAGTTTGTTTCAAATTGTGTTCATTTACTTTCCGCTGCAAATGGGGACACTCTGTGCGACTCTGTAGCCTAGCTTCAAACGGCCATTTCTGGACTTAGCCTTGCACGAGCGCAACCTAGGCTCGTGCGTCATCACGCCTTAGCGAGGATGATCGGTCCTACTGGACCGGGGCGTGACATGTACCATGTCTCTTACATGCTCACATGTTCAGTTTATCTCACATGTTCACATGTTATTTTACCTTACATGTCCACAGTTTATATTATGTCACATGTTATTTACCCTATGCTCCAGATTGCTTTGCTTATTGTCTTTTCCATTCTCGAGATGAGTGCATTGGTAGTGTACGAGTCTCGATCAACATTTGCTTATTTTTGTCTATAACCGTTGCTATGTTAGTTATTGCTTGTTTTAGTTCATAAGTTTGGCTTCCTTTTTGGTATTTGCTATTGGAGGTTTGACCCCACTGGTTTTGTTTGGCCAGATCTGATAGAGGAGTCTGAAGGATCTTCTGTACCATCTACTCGGCGGTGACTACCCGGAGCACCAGAGTACCTTAGTGGGTTTCTTATATCATCCTCCCACTAGTTATGTACATTATTGTTTTGTGGCATTTAGCCTCCGAGCACGTGTTTAGCTCGTGTTTTGGATCTTGACATTTAGTCTACGGGCCTAAATATGATTTGTGTATTCTAGACTATAGTTAGAGCTTATCGTGTATGACTATTACTCTTTCTAGTTTTTCACTTTATATTACTAGCTTCATGATCATCCATGTATATATAGTTTGGGATGCTTTACTATTTTATGTCTGATGATCATACTTCTTGTACCTTGCATACTTGTCTGTGATTGAGATACCTAGGATTACTTGACCTAGGATTGATTGTTGGCTTGTAGTAGTAACCCCCTTGTCTTGACAGCTTATACGTTATTTCAGAGTACTGGAGTACTTTTGTATTACGTAGCTGGCCTGGTCCGTCCCTGCTTACCAGTATTCTGGTTTTGGGCGTAACATAATATATCATATCTGATTCAATGTTATTAAAGGGCATAGACTGTATTTATGTAATATCATTTTCATTTTTAGCTCAGCTGCAAATTAACAAGTCAGAAAATATTTTAAATATTTTGGTGGACATTTTAAACATTGTATAAAATAAGCTATTTATTTGATTGAGTTTTGTATTGGTGCATGCATGACAGGTATTGCACTGCATGTTTGGAAAAAATATGTCACATACGAACTAACTTTTATATGTCGCAACGGGTTGTTAGCCCTTGAAAGGCCAAAAGTAAAAATTACCAACCTGAATGTTGGTATTTTAATAATATAGTTGTATATATTTTAAAGTTGAAAATCTCTTATTAATTATAAAAAATTTATAGTGTGTGTTGTAAGTTTGTTCAATCCGAAGAGTGTCTACGGATGTCTGGTTGTCCTACATAGACCCAAAGTTCTATAGACATTTAATAATTTACAATGCTGCTATACATACAATCCTTATCTATATAATCTTTCTTCAACAAGGATATTAGATCGAATGTAGTATCCACGATAGTTGGTCTCGCTCACATTAATTAAAGACTTCAACAAAGCATATTTTACCCAACAGATCCATAATGTGTCGTACTCTCATAATTCCAATAGAATTTTACCGAGTTTTAAGAATATAAGAAAAATGGGTAAACTTTGAGCAAACGAAATAAGGAATAGTTTTGTGTAACCACTCGTCTAAGAGAACTAGAAGTTCGTCTAAGAGAACCAAAAGTTCGTTTATGAGAACCAGAAGTTCGTCTAAGAGAACCAGAAGTTCGTCTAGATAGATTCTCTAGCTATTTAGTAGAGATATACATCACTCATATTTAGGATGTCAAGTCACATACTGTCGTGAGCCAGAAACTCAATCCTATATCATGAGCCAGAAGCTCAATCCTGTAAGGATACATTATGAGACAGAAGCCGAATGATCCTATAACTTTTAATTGTGACATGATCGATAAGTCAGAACAATAATGATGAGAATTATCAATACTAATTTGTGTGATAATCTCTTACCAAATTGCAGCATATATCCTTGATCTCAAAGATAAGTTTGTTTCTAAACCATCAATCCTGAAGATTGTATCTAAAAAACTTGTAACACAGCTTCGAATTTGCATTAGATGACTTATGTTAGAATTATTTGAAACTGTAATATTGGCATCTATGTTTTATGAATTATAATCTCCTTAGATTATTATATTTTCTAGACATAAGTTTTTTTTATCTGTCACGTTAATAAGACAGAATTTCTGCCGTTAGTGGGAGATAGGAAGATAATGTCTTATTTCAGAAAAACGTCATGAATAGAAGAACTTCATGAATCATCGTTCCAGAAGTACGTCGTAAAAATATCGTTAAAAAGGAATGTATAATGACATACTTCCACTTTATCTAATCTTGAATAAATTAGAAGAAATTATTTCTTATACTTCATTATAACTAAATTAGATGCTTATCCGATTATGTATAAATAGTTATACCAACTATGAATCTATAGAAGTACCAAAAGAACCAAATAAATGCAGCAAATGAATAAGTTCTACAGTATGAGCACGTAAGACCTAAAGGTTATAAATATTTAGCTATCCAGAAGAATATGTCGAATATTACTAAAGATTCTAAAGATTCAGCTCTCCAGAAGAAGATGCCGAATAATATAACACACCTTAATGCTCAAGAAGAAGCAGCTTCCGAAGAAACATCTCCTGTAGAGATAAAAGTTCATGACGGTCCGGAAGATGTCATGAACCAAAAATCAAATGTCTCAAAGTATATCACTCCGGTAGAGGATATACCTCAGATTCCAGAAGAGACTGAGAAGAGGTACCGGTACCAATAAAATCTATATTTTATACATAATTAAAGAAATTTGGAATAAAAAAGTTTGTCATAAATTAATGACATTATCAAATAAGAAAAAAGGATGATAAAATAAAAGAATAACACTAAATGACGAATAATTTAATGGAAATTTGATCTCTCTCGCAAGACGTGGAGTATTCGGTCCTATAGTATAAAATTCGAAATGAATAAATTCGGTAGATTTTGAATGGGTGTCTGTAACAAGCAAGAGATCCAAATGTATTGAGCAATTTTAGCTCAAGAAAATTCGAAGGATTTAAAACTTTCAGGTATATCCTTGAAGGATTTAAAATTACCATGTTATCCCCGAAAGATCTACAAATGAGCCATATATGTATTAAACCATCCAGAAGAATGTGATAGATTCATTGAGTTTATGAAGAAATCTCTAAATGGATTCATTAAAATTTTCGTATATAGAGTACCTCCTGAAGAGAAGATCTCTTTCTCCTAAAGAGAAGATCTCCTGAACAGATTAAAGTATCCCCTGAAGAGAAAATCTTCTGATGTCACGACCCGCACCCACTGTGAGGGTACGAGAACGTAACAACGCCCAGCCTACGCCGCAGTGTCGGCGGTAGAACGCTGTCCTAGGTCACAACATCTAACAATATATCTCTAAGCAGTTTATACTCCCCGAATGGGGTGACATAGCAGTAAAACTCAATCACAAGTAAGGAAGAGATAGCACGATATGAAATAGAACTCAAGAAAATAAATAGATGAAATAGTCTAAGATAATCCCAGCAATATCCAGAAGTACATGGTCTCAGATACAGAATGAAAGAATATATACAACTCTGAACTCCAAATATAGTCTAGCTAAAACATGTCTCAAGACTGCATAAAGTAAGATAAGCCTAACTAATCTAGTGTAGGCAATCGGGGTGATATCCTCAGCTAGAGCTGGGTCCTCCTGAGGGTCCAGCTCGCAGGTGTCATCTAAGGCTGCCCCGTAGTAAGTGTCCAGGCAAGCCTCCTCCTCATCCTCTGTAATATTTTCAACAGGTCTAGTCAGGACAAGAGCGAGTACAGTACATCTCAACAGTTCATAGCAGGTTAGAAGATATAATCATGCAGTAAAGTAAGATACAAATACTGAAAGAAGTGCAGTATGTAAACAGAGAGAGAAAGCTGTAATAGAAATATCTACTATAAATAGAGAACTATCATGTGACTAGTGAGTCAGAGTACAACATAGACATGTAAATGGCATAGGAGATTCTGATAAGACACTATGGAAGAGATTCTGATAAGATACTACTTGGATATTATTCACATGTCCATTTCTACTCCCCCGTACCCCCAATTAATACACAAGGATCCAGCCACGTTATGTTATGATTCCATGCAAGGCCCCCGAAGGGTGATACATGGATGCCCATAAATGGGTGATTCTAGGAGATTCTAGGATACCCAGTGAATGGAATAAGAGATTCTAGGAGACTCTGCGATCATAAGAGTATATATCGCAAGTGATCAAAGAACCGGTGAAGCATAGTGATACGCCATGTAAGTGAAATGCACAGAACATGAAGTACCCGATGCTCCCTAAGGATAACATCTCAAGAAGGGATCCATATGGTACCAATCCGTGTGACCATCGTGACAGTACAAGTAAAGTAATCTACTGCAGGAAATAGTTCTAAGCAGGATATGAAATGATCAGAGAATGTACTCGCCTGTATCTGAGTGTCCAATATGAAAAGTACCGTCCAAGGAGTGGTGTCTGGCTCCTAATCAGAACAGCACAAGTCACAACAAGTCTAAAATGGTAAAATAAAGTTCTACTATGCATTCTACATGATTCTAGGTCAATCTAGGCCAAAGTCAACTCTTGGTCAACTCTGGTCAACCCTAGAAGTCAAACTAGGTCAACCAAGTCTAAACTAGGCTATACTAAGTCTAATAATGGTACAAGCCCTATCTAGTCTCACCAAGCTATACCAAACTACCTAGGCCTATTCTCAACACAAGTATACACAATACCTATATATAGTAAATACCCAAGTTGTATACATATATGGCATATACATGAACTTGCATAACCCATACAACCCCATATGTGTACTATCATATGGTATCCCCCCATACACCATACATATCTATATATATAAAACCACACTCATATATATATAGGAATATATATGTCACCATGCACATATTAACTTACATATATAAAATACAATTGCATTATATATATATAGACACATATATTAGACTGTACATTAGGCAGAAATATAGGGAAGGTATGAATAAATGTATGTGTGTAATAGGGCAATACAAGAGAGGGATGTGTGAGTGACTGTTGTGTGTTAGAGAGTGAGTAAAATAGTGTGGTGTGCAATAGGTAACAGGAAAATCAGTGAATACATAGTGTGTTCTCAGATTGGTATGTGTGTGTGAGCAGTAAGAGTGTGCAAAACAGTGTGTATGTGTGTGTTATATGCATTGAGGCATTCTTGAAACAATGTGTATATAACTAGATGGTAAAATCTGGGAAAACAGTGTGCAGGAATGTATAACCAGTGAAGAAAAAGTGTGTGGACAGGTAACAAGGTGCAGGAATTACAAAACAGTGAAGAGAGGGGAAAAAGTGTGTGTATAATCAAGACACAATGTGCGTGTAATCATTCTTTCCAGGTTTATATATACAAGTGATCTCAGGTTCTATCTCAACCCATCTCAGGTTTACACAAATTCAACCCAATCACATACAAGATTCAATCAGTTCCTTACATAAAATCAAGTCTCATTCGAAAACCAATTCTCAGTTTTACATTCAATACAAAATCAGTTAAAACATACTCAAAACAGTTACTTGAACATTTTCTAAGGTTAATAGAATTTGAAATAAACAGGCTAAAACAGTTACTAAATGACAGTTAGATATAGCTCTAAATCAAACCCAATTCTCAACCAAACAACACCTAAATTGATACACACATAGGTCACATATAGGGGAACATATTTAGAATCTAAAACCCAGTATTTAACATCATTACCAAGGCTAAAACATCTGACAAATTTCACATTTTGAAATCTGGAAATGACAGGCAATACATGTATCAGTTGATTTGGTAAATGAGAAATCGATTTGGAAATATTAAACAAATCATGAATCAAATGGTTGGTAAATAAACCCACCCTTGTGCACAGACCCCACACTCCATTTTGTGTCACCCAAGGCCTGACACGGCATGTCCAGAACAAGAAACTCAAAAAAAAACAACACACAGTGCACTGTCCAGTGCACTGCCTCGTGCACACGTGCACTTTTGTCGTGTGCACGACACAAGACACGAGCGAGCCTCGTGGTCACCCACATAGGTAGCCCACCTATAGGGCTACCTCATAGGCCCATTGGCTAGTGTCCACAATGTGTCAGTGTCGGACACGAGGCCCGTATCAGTGGCCAAATAACTCGTGTGCACAGACAGTACAAAATACGTGTACAGTCGATTCCTATCTAGACACGACACGGGGACACATGGGGCTTGACACACAGGGTGTCAGTCATGGCCCCATGCTACGTGTTAAGTCTCGTGTCCATTCAATACGTGTCGTGTCCGCTACAGACCCCGATAGGCAGGGGAGCACTGTAGCTGTGCGCGGGGTCGTGCACGCACGTGTCCAAGCCGTGAATCCGACACAAAACGACACTAAAAATACCACAGCAGATCAAAAATGCATAAGAAATCATGAAACTAAATTTCTTATTCAAAAGCAAATCGAAAATAACACCAACAGCCCATTTGTGGCATTTCCACAAACACCAGTGTAGGGACACAGACACATGTCCAAAACGGACACAAAACCCATGACACCCGACATGAATCCTATCCAGACTCTTAGGGGACCCTTAGGGCTTCCTATTGATGAAGACAAAATGAAAATCTATGGAGAAATGGGAAAGTTACCTATTGATGAACAATGGGTAAAAAATCCCCAAATGGAATGATTTCCTCAACCACCAAAATTTCACAAATTGTTTTCTTCCTGCAAACAATCAATACCAACAGCAAGAACATTGATATTAGGATCTAATGCAACTAGTTTGGGGGAAAAAGGACCTAAAATGGATTTATAATGAATTTCTAAATATAGGAACTCACCTCTTTCTTCTTGAAATAATTTTCCTAGGGAAAGAGGCTAGCCCTAGAATTTAGGAGGGGTTTTATAGTTGGGGGAATCCCTAGGTTAACCCCTTGTGGCCGGCCATGTTGGGCTAGGTTAGGGTTGAACTAGGTTAGTTAGTCCTATTAGGTTAAGTCACAAAATGACTTGTGAAATCACAAGCCATTTCTCAAACCATTTAATTCCTAATTCCTTAAGTCAATTTCTAATGAATCAAAACCCACTAACTTAAGTCATACTAGGTTAGAATAGAGTCACTTGACCTAACCATGTCCAACTAACTAGGGTTAGCTCCTAGGTTGGTCTACAAGGGTCAACACTAGTCAAAAATCAAACTAGTCCAAACAATTCTAAAATAATTCCTAAAAATTCCCATAAATTCTAATTAATTCTAATAAATTTAAATTACCCCTAAAATGACAAATTTACCCTCACACTAGAAATGTGGAAGTGATAAATCTACCCTCCTTAAAAGAATTTCGTTCTCGAAATTGAAAGGCGAAATGCAACTGATGAGAAGGATAGAAAGTATACCTCAAGGTCCAAAAAGATAAGGGTAGCGCTCGCGCATCTCATCCTCCCGCTCCCAGGTAGACTCTCCTGGAGAATGATGCCTCCATGCGACGCGCATCAAGGGTATCACCTGGTTTCTCAGAACCTTCTTCCGTCGATCCAGAATCTCCACTGGCTGCTCTGGATAGCTGAGAGAAGGCCCAACCTCTATCTCTGAATGATCGAGCACATGGCTAGGGTCAGCCACGTACCATCTCAACTGTGATACATGAAATACGTTATGGACCCCCACTAGTACAGACGGCAAGTCTAGCCTGTATGCAACGTCACCGACTCTTCCGCTGATAACGAAAGGGCTGATGAAGCGCGGGCTAAGCTTCCCGCCTCCACCAAAACGTATCGTACCACGAGTCAGAGATATCCTCAAGAAAACCTGGTCTCCGACCTAATCACAAGCAAGGTCTCAATTAATATAAATAACAAACATGATCAAAATCACAAACGAACAGCCTAAATCTAATCCTACTCTAATCTGTACCTCAAACTCCAAGGGCCTCCGGTGGCTATCGGCCCAGTACCGATGTCTGTCCTGTGCCACGCGAAGTCTGTCCCTGATGAGCTTCACCTTCTCGGCCGCATCAACAACCATCTCTGGCCCCAGTAAAGCTCGCTCACCAACATCATCCCAAGATAAAGGCGTACGGCACCTACACCCGTACAGAGCCTCAAACGGTGATATCTCAATGCTGGCCTGAAAACTGTTATTGTAAGCAAACTCCACCAAATGAAGATGATCCTTCCAGGAACCTCCAAAGTCCAGGACGCACGTCCGCAGCATATCCTCAAGGGTCTGAATAGTCCCCTCTGACTGTCCGTCCGTCTGGGGGTGGTATACAGTACTAAACTTGAGCTGAGTGCCCAAGCTGGTCTGCAGACTCCTCCAGAAATAGGAAGTAAAACGGCTATCCCGATCTGAGACGATGCTGACCGGAACTCCGTGGATCCTGACTATCTGTCGCATATATATCTCCGCCAGCCTCTCTGTAGACGTACCCACCTTGAATGGCATAAAGTAGGCCGATTTGGTCAACCTATCAATGATGACCCAAATTGCGTCTTTTCCTCCTAGAGTACGCGGTAATCCTGAAACGAAGTCCATCGTGATATGCTTCCATTTCCACTCGGGAATGGGCAGCGGCTGCAACAATCCACCGGGCCTCTGTCTCTCTGCCTTGACCTGCTGACAGACCAAATACCTAGCCACGAAGCGAGCCACCTCCCGCTTCATTCCTGACCACCAAACGTGCTTCCTCAGATATCGGTACATCTTGTTGGCACCCGGGTGTATAGAGTACTGAGATCTGTAGGCCTCCTGCATAACCTGCTTCCTGAGCTCTCCGCTGGGCACACATAATCTGGAACCGTGCCTCAAGGCACCATCCTCTGCAAGAGAAAACTCACCCTCCAGCAAACCTGCTCGAACCTGCTCTTGGAGACACCGTAGAGCAACGTGCTCCAACTGTGCCGACTTGATCCTCTCCACCAAGTCTGACTGAATCTGCATCCCCCATAGCTGCATCTGCACTCCGGGTATGATCACCTCAATCCCAAGGCTCTCCAAGTCGGCAAGCAAATGCCGATCCATGGTCAAACACATGGCTGTCGGATACCTACTCAAGGCATCTGCAACCACGTTGGCCTTCCCTGGGTGGTACTGAAGTAGGATGTCAAAATCCTTCATCAACTCCAGCCATCTGTGTTGTCTCATGTTCAACTCCTTATGAGTGAACACATACTTTAAGCTCTTGTGATCTGTGAAGATCTCCACCCTCTCACCATAGAGATAATGCTTCCACATCTTCAGAGCAAATATCACTGCTGCCAGCTCCAGGTCGTGGGTAGGGTAGTTCTTCTCATGGGGATGCAATTGCCTGGAATCATAGGCAATTACCTTTCTATGCTGCTGCAAGACGCAACCCAGCCCCTTCCCTGAAGCATTACTATAAATAGTGAATCCACCTGATCCTGAAGGCAACGTCAGAATCGGAGCTATCGTCAGCCGCTTCTTCAACTCATCAAAAGCTGCCTGACACTCCTCTGACCATATATAATCAACATCCTTCCGGGTCAACCGTGTCAACGGCTCTGCAACCTGGGAGAAATCCTGTATGAATCTCTGATAGTATCCTGCCAGCCCTAGGAAACTCCTGATCTCTGCAACTGAAGTCGGCGCTACCCATGCCTCAACTACTACAATCTTCTTGGGGTCAACTGAGATACCATCTCCAGTCACCACATGCCCCAAGAAGTCCATCCGATCCAGGAAGAACTCACATTTGGAGAGCTTCCCGTAAAGCTGCTCCTTCCTGAGAGTCTCCAGCACGATCCTCAAATGCTCCTCGTGCTCCTCCTCAGTCTTGGAATATACCAAGATATCGTCAATAAACACCACCACAAACTGATCCAGATACTGGTGGAACACCTTGTTCATAAGGTTCATAAATATTGCTGGTGCATTGGTTAGCCCAAACGGCATAACCAAAAACTCGAACTGTTTATACCGCGTCCTGAAAGCGGTCTTGGGAATATCCTCCCCCTTCACCTTCACCTGGTGATATCTCGATCTCAGATCAATCTTGGAAAATACCCGAGCTCCGCTCAACTGGTCAAATAGATCGTCGATCCGCGGCAGTGGGTATTTGTTCTTGATCGTGAGGTTGTTGAGTGCCCTATAGTCAATACACATGCGTACTGACCCATCCTTCTTTGGCACAAACAACACTGGTGCAGCCCATAGCGACGAACTCGAGCGAATGAAGCCCTTGTCCTGTAGCTCGTCCACCTGCTTCTTTAGCTCCACCAGCTCGCTGTTGTTCACCCGATAGACATACTGAGAGATGGGTTCCGCTCCTGGAACCAAGTCTATCGAGAACTCTATGTCCCTGTCTGGTGGCAGTCCCGGCAACTCCTCTGGGAAAACATCCATATAATCTGCTATCAAGGGGTGTCGAATCGTCTGCTCCTCGACCGAGACTCCAAAGAAGACTTCGCTGCTCTGCTCTGCCTGACGTCTGGAGTACTCGAACTCTGGCTCCCCCGGTGCTCTGAAGAGAACTCTATCCCCTCTGCAATCAATGCTGGCGTGGTGCCTGCTCAACCAATCCATGCCTAGTACTATATCGTAGTTCGGCAATGGCATTACGAGCAGACTCACCTCCAACTCACGGCCTCCCAAAACTACTCTCTGACCCTTACAAACATCACTCACGAGGATAATACCACCCCCGGTCGTGATCTTGTAAGTCCTAGGCAACGATTCAGCTATGATACCGTGTCTAATCGCAAAAGATACTGATATGAAGCTATGCGAAGCACCAGAATCGAATAATGCAAATGCTGGACTGGAGTCGAGAAGAATCGAACCTGCAATCAGCTCTCCTATCACCTCTGCATCCCCAGCTGCCATGGCAAAAGCTCGTCCCTGCTACCCTCCCCTGGCCTGCTGCTGGTGCTGGACGAACCTCTGCTGCTGTGTCGGCAGGGCTGGTCCCCTCTGCTGGCCTGCTGGAGCTCTGGCTCCTCCTCCCGGGCCTGCTCGTGCTATGCGGCACTCCCTCATCTGGTGGTCTGCTGAGCCACACACCTTGCACAGGCCCAGCCTCTTCCGGCACTCATTGAAGACGTGCACAGGCTTCTTGCAGTAGGCACAAGTGACTTCCTGTCTCTGACCCTGCTGGTGCGGTCTCGGCTGCTGCTGCTGAACTGGCCTCTGTTGGATCGGCTGCGGCTGAAACTGCCTTAGCTGCTGATGCTGAAAGTGGGGCCTCTTGGACTGGCCCCCGCTGCTGCTGCCTCCAGCTAGGTCTCTCCCCCTCTTGAGCCTAAGCTCAAGATCATCCTCTGCCAACAGGGCTCCTGTCAAGATCTCCTCGAACGTAGCATCTCTGCTGCCCTTGGTCAGGGACTTGACCTCCTTGACCAGACCCTTTCGGAACCTCTGGGCCTTCGTCGTCTCGCTCAAACCCTCTATAAACTTGCCGAGATGACCAAACTCTTCAGCATACTCCTCTACTGAGAGGCTCCCCTGGACCACGTTCTCAAACTGCGACTCTAAGGCGCTGACTGCTGAATCGGAGAAGAACTTCTTCTTGAAGAAGCCCCTGAACTGCTCCCAAGTCTTCCCTGGTACCCCCACCCTGGGGTCTGCCTGATACCAGGTACGAGCAAGATCTCGCATCCGGCTAGCTGCGGCCTCGATCTGAAGGTCTGCTGGAATCCTGGCCAAGCGGAAGATCTTCTCTATATGCTCGATCCACTCATAGGCATATAGGATCCCCTCTGTCCCCAGAAAGTCTCTGGGGCTCACCTTCTGAAACTGCTCGATCCCCGGTGTCCTCGGCTGCTGCACCACTGGTCGAGCTGCGGCTGTCGTGACGGCCAACTCCATGCCTCTGTCCTGTCGAGCCTGCTGTCGGTCCATAAACTGCTGGAAATGCGTGAATATCTGAGCTGCGTCCACGTGTCCTGGAGGCGGTGGCTGCTGAAAGGGATCCTCTGGCATGATCGGGTCCTGCCTCCGAGCCGGTAGATGCATACCCCCTGCTGCGGCTGCCGAGGTCTCAACACGAGCTGAGGTGGCAGGAGCTGCAGTCCCCTGGCCTCGCCGTGCTGGCTGAGAGGTAGCAGTCCCCTCTATAGCATCCTCATGAATGGCACGCTGCGATCTAGTCTCTACCATCCTGAAGATAGACAAACAAGAGTATCAATTTCTGAGAAAGAAGCGAGATAACAAAGGCGGACAATTATAATTCAAAGGATCAGCTGACAAAAGGATTTAGATGGCAATAAAAGAAATTTTTCTAAAGTGATTGAGTATCTTAAAATTAATGTCCTATATCCTACTGCAGGCTGTAGTGATACTCTAATTCGAATACCACTACACTTCTAGCAAACCTGCATGGGCCACCACTAACAACGTATCACGACCCGTACCCACTGTGAGGGTACGAGAACGTAACAACGCCCAGCCTATGCCGTAGTGTCGGCGGTAGAACGCTGTCCTAGGTCACAACATCTAACAATATATCTCTAAGCAGTTTGTACTCCCCGAATGGGGTGACATAGCAGTAAAACTCAATCACAACTAAGGAAGAGATAGCACGATTTGAAATAGAACTCAAGGAAATAAATAGATGAAATAGTCTAAGATAATCCCAGCAATATCCAGAAGTACATGGTCTCAGATACAGAATGAAAGGATATATACAACTCTGAACTCCAAATATAGTCTAGCTAAAACATGTCTCAAGACTGCATAAAATAAGATAAGCCTAACTAATCTAGTCTAGGCAATCGGGGTGATATCCTCAGCTAGAGCTGGGTCCTCCTGAGGGTCCAGCTCGCAGGTGTCATCTAAGGCTGCCCCGTAGTAAGTGTCCAGGCAAGCCTCCTCCTCATCCTCTGTAATATTTTTAACAGGTCCAGTCAGGACAAGAGCGAGTACAGTACATCTTAACAGTTCATAGCAGGTTAGAAGATATAATCATGCAGTAAAGTAAGATACAAGTACTGAAAGAAGTGCAGTATGTAAACAGAGAGAGAAAGCTGTAATAGAAATATCTACTATAAATAGAGAACTATCATGTGACTAGTGAGTCAGAGTACAACATAGACATGTAAATGGCATAGGAGATTCTGATAAGACACTATGGAAGAGATTCTGATAAGATACTACTTGGGTATTATTCATATGTCCATTTCTACTCCCCCGTACCCCCAATCAATACACAAGGATCCAGCCAGGTTATGTTATGATTCCATACAAGGCCCCCGAAGGGTGATACATGGATGCCCATAAATGGGTGATTCTAGGAGATTCTAGGATACCCAGTGAATGGGATAAGAGATTCTAGGAGACTCTGCGATCATAAGAGTATATGTCGCAAGTGATCAAAGAACCAGAGAAGCATAGTGATACGCCATGTAAGTGAAATGTACAGAACATGAAGTACCCGATGCTCCCTAAGGATAACATCTCAAGAAGGAATCCATATAGTACCAATCCGTGTGACCATCATGACAGTACAAGTAAAGTAATCTACTGCAGAAAATAGTTCTAAGCAGGATATGAAATGATCAGAGAATGTACTCGCCTGTATCTGAGTATCCAATATAAAAAGTACCGTCCGAGGAGTGGTGTCTGGCTCCTAATCAGAACAGCATAAGTCACAACAAGTCTAAAATGGTAAAATGAAGTTCTACTGTGCATTCTACATGTTTCTAGGTCAATCTAGGCCAAAGTCAACTCTTGGTCAACTCTGGTCAACCCTAGAGGTCAAACTAGGTCAACCAAGTCTAAACTAGGCTATACTAAGTCTAATAATGGTACAAGCCCTATCTAGTCTCACCAAGCTATACTAAACTACCTAGGCCTATTCTCAACACAAGTATACACAATACCTATATATAGTAAATACCCAAGTTGTATACATATATGGCATATACATGAACTTGCATAACCCATACAACCCCATATGTGTACTATCATATGGCATCCCCCCATACACCATACATATCTATATATATAAAACCACACTCATATATATAGGAACATATATGTCACCATACACATATTAACTTACATATATAAAATACAATTACATTATATATATATAGACACATATATTAGACTGTACATTAGGCAGGAATATAGGGAAGGTATGAATAAATGTATGTGTGTAATAGGGCAATACAAGAGAGGGCTGTGTGAGTGACTGTTGTGTGTTAGAGAGTGAGTGAAAAAGTGTGGTGTGCAATAGTAACAGGAAAATCAGTGAATACATAGTGTGTTCTCAGATTGGTATGTGTGTGTGAGCAGTGAGAGAGTGCAAAACAGTATGTATGTGTGTGTTATATGCATTGAGGCATTCTTGAAACAATGTGTATATAACTAGATGGTAAAATCTGGGAAAACAGTGTGCAGGAATGTATAACCAGTGAAGAAAAAGTGTGTGGACAGGTAACAAGGTACAGGAATTACAAAACAGTGAAGAGAGGGGAAAAAGTGTGTGTGTAATCAAGACACAATGTGTGTGTGTAATCGTTCTTTCCAGGTTTATATATACAAGTGATCTCAGGTTCTATCTCAACCCATCTCAGGTTTACACAAATTCAACCCAATCACATACAAGATTCAATCAGTTCCTTACATAAAATCAAGTCTCATTCGAAAACCAATTCTCAGTTTTACATTCAATACAAAATCAGTTGAAACATACTCAAAATAGTGACGTGAACATTTTCTAAGGTTAATAGAATTTGAAATAAACAGGCTAAAACAGTTACTAAATGACAGTTAGATATAGCTCTAAATCAAACCCAATTCTCAACCAAACAACACCTAAATTGATACACACATAGGTCACATATAGGAGAACATATTTAGAATCTAAAACCTAGTATTTAACATCATTACCAAGGCTAAAACATCGGACAAATTTTACATTTTAAAATCTGGAAATGACAGGCAATACATGTATCAGTTGATTTGGTAAATGAGAAATCGATTTGGAAATATTAAACAAATCATGAATCTAATGGTTGGTAAATGAACCCACCCTTGTGCACAGACCCCACACTCCATTTTGTGTCACCCAAGGCCTAACACGGCGTGTCCAGAATAAGAAACTCAAAAAAAACAACACACAGTGCACTGTCCAGTGCACTGCCTCGTGCACACGTGCACTTGTGTCGTATGCACGACATAAGACACGAGCGAGCCTCGTGGTCATCCACATAGGTAGCCCACCTTTAGGGCTACCTCATAGGCCCATTGGCCAGTGTCCACAACGTGTCAGTGTCGGACACGAGGCCCGTATCAGTAGCCAAATAACTCGTGTGCACAGACAGTGCAAAATACGTGCACAGTCGATTCCTATCTAGACACGACACGGGGACACATGGGGCTTGACACACGAGGTGTCAGTCATGGCCCCATGCCACGTGTCAAGTCTCGTGTCCATTTAATACGTGTCGTATCCGCTACAGACCCCGATAGGCAGGGGAGCACTGTAGCTGTGCGCGCGGTCGTGCACGCGCGTGTCCAAGCCGTGAATCCGACACAAAATGACACTAAAAACACCACAGCAGATCAAAAATGCATAAGCAATCATGAAACTAAATTTCCTATTCAAAAGCAAATCAAAAATAACACCAACAGCCCCTTTGTGACATTTCTACAAACACCAGTGTAGGGACACAGACACGTGTCCAAAACGGACACAAAACCCATGACACCCGACACGAATCCTATCCAGACTCTTAGGGGACCCTTAGGGCTTCCTATTGATGAAGACAAAATGAAAATCCATGGAGAAATGAGAAAGTTACCTATTGATGAACAATGGGTGAAAAATCTCCAAATGGAATAATTTCCTCAACCACCAAAATCTCACAAATTGTTTCCTTCCTGCAAACAATCAATACCAACAGCAAGAACATTGATATTAGGATCTAATGCAACTAGTTTGGGGGAAAAAGGACCTAAAATGGATTTATAATGAATTTCTAAAGATAGGAACTCACATCTTTCTTCTTGAAATAATTTTTCTAGGGAAAGGAGGCTAGCCCTAGAATTTAGGAGGGGTTTTATAGTTAGAGGAATCCCTAGGTTAACCCCTAGTGGCTGGCCATGTTGGTCTAGGTTAGGGTTGAACTAGGTTAGTTAGTCCTATTAGGTTAAGTCACAAAATGACTTGTGAAATCACAAGCCATTTCTCAAACCATTTAATTCCTAATTCCTTAAGTCAATTTCTAATGAATCAAAACCCACTAACTTAAGTCATACTAGGTTAGACTAGAATCACTTGACCTAACCATGTCCAACTAACTAGGGTTAGCTCCTAGGTTGGTCTACAAGGGTCAACACTAGTCAAAAATCAAACTAGTCCAAACAATTTCAAAATAATTCCTAAAAATTCCCATAAATTCTAATTAATTCTAATAAATTTAAATTACCCCCAAAATGAAAAATTTACCCTCACACTAGAAATGTGGTAGTGACATCTGAAGAGATAGAAAATATGATAATATCTTCCAAAAAGATAGAAAATCTTTCGAAGAAATCAAAAATCTCCCGAAGAGATCGAATATCTCCCGAAAAGATCAGATATCTTCCGAAGAGATCAAAAATCTTCCGAAGAGATCTCATAAGGGAAAAACTCTAGAAGAGAAAAATCTTCAAAATTGATCTCATATAATTTCATGAAAAGATGAATCTCTAGAAGAGATCTACTATAATCTCTTGAAAAGATAATATTGATCTCTTGTAGAGATAAGATAATATTGATCTCATGTAGAGATATTCTCATGTAGAGGTAAATCTCCTAAAGAAATAAATCTTATGTAGAGAATTAATATGAATAATATACCTACAATGGTTATGTTTCGACCAAAAGAACATGTTCTGGGTACTGAAGCACATATTTAAAATGCAAATTCTTTATTGTCATTCACCCAGCGTAGTATTTTATGTGAATCTGATGATATGCATATACACACATATACTTGACATAATGCACATTACTTATTCTTGATGAATATTTTGATATATTGAGATATACAAATGCAAGATATTTATGTGATACTCTTTAAGAGGATATCACAAATAAGGTATAGTTTTACTAAACAATTTTGCAGGTATTTTGGAACAAATAGAACAAATACTGCGATAATCTTTCCTCTCTTACAATTAATGGAGCAAAGAAGAGAATGTACAGGATAATGTTTTCAATAGTTCAACATATCAGGAAGAGTTGAGAGCTTTCAGGAATCACAAATAAAGCCCGCAACCTCTTCATAAGGATATGAGTATAAATGTATAGACAAATAAAGTGTTGGAGTGAGATGTAGTATTGTATTAAGGGTTAATTTTTATTTTGAATTGATGTAAGAATAATAATATAGTATTTTTGAGGGAGAGCATTTTGTAGATACAAGCATCCTGAAGATGCTAATGGAGACATCTTGAAGTATGTCTTTGCGCATTGTATTTTTTCTTTGTTGAGGTTTTTTTCTACTGGTTTTTCCTTCGAAAGATTTTTAACAAGGCAGTGCAAGTCGCACCCACTTGGATTCCTGAAGAATCATATTCTCAAAGAATATTATTATACTATTTTCTTTTCTATGGATTTTTTCCAAAGAATTTTTTTCCTTAGAAAAGTTTTTAATGAGACAATAATCAAAGCGGGCATCCAAAGGAGAGTGTTGTGATTTGGATAAATCTAAATATGGATGCCCTTATCCATACCCACAATAACCTCTATCTCATTTTCCTCTATATATGTTATCAATGAGAAAGCTACGTACATTATTTCTAGCTACCAATTTCTTCTCTTTCTATCTCATTTTACAACAAAAGGAGAAATTTGAATTTTTAAAGAGAAAAAAATTTAGAAGAGAAACATACATATATTTTGGCTGAATATTTTAAGTTTTTTTCTCTCCCTAAGTAATTGGTCTATCCTGTAAACTTATTCTGCATAAGAAGGAGAATATATATATATATATATATATATATATATATATATATATATATATATATATATAACTTTATCAAAAGATACTAAGAAAATCAATCCGGATGAGTAACAAACATAACTTTATCTCATGCAACCACTAATCGATCCTTATCTTATTATATGTTGTGTACAATTTTGTATATAGGCTCAATATTGAGGCAACTGTTGGAGTGGGTGGGGTTCCCAACCTATGTGGAGAAGACCCCAGAGTGCGACGAGCGCCGTCTGTGTGTCAGAGAAGCTCGGGGAGGTGATGAGGCCAGTCGGAGTCGACGGAGACACTCGGGAGCTGCTAGAGGAGCTGCTGGAAGGAAAGGGGGAGAGTTCAGGCCGAACTCTGCCCCAGGGGAGAGTTCTGGCCGAACTCTGCCTTCCTGTTCCAGAACCTTGCTGGAAGGAGAACACAGAGTTCTGGCCGAACTCTGTGTGTCAAGGCTGAGCAGATTTTTAGGGTGATTTCTCACCGTTGGATCATATCTGATGGTCCAGATTTTGCTGCAGATTAGGGGAGTTAATATTAGGTTATTCCTAACCCTAATCATAGTAGACAACATAAGAAAAGAGAGAGAAAGGAGGCAAGAGTGCTATTACAACTTTGGAAGAGAAGACGGAGGATTGAAAGTCTTTTTTGAAGGAGAATCGGATTCGGGTAATCTCCACTTGTCGTTCTTGTTCTTCGTAGCCTTGTAATCATTGTTCTTGCTTCCAAGTGTTGTGGGGATCCGATTTAGATCGGGAAAAGTTTGTAGAGGGTGTAATTCTTCTATTTTATTAGTGGAGGCTTCTCAGGGTTGGACTCCGATCGTCCCGTGGTTTTTCCCGCAAGGGTTTTCCATGTCCAAAATTCTCTGTGTCTGCATGGTTTGTTTTTGGTGTTTTGGTTCGTGCGTTGTTTGCTCGGTTCTCTCGCAGGTACTCTCTAGTTTGGGGAAATGTTTCCGCGTTTCTTTCCCAATAAAGTGGTATCAAAGCTAGGTTCTGGAATTCAGAAGGGTGTCAGGAGTTGACAGAAACTAGAAAGGAGAGATGGACGCGAAGCCGGTGCGCATGGTAAACCTGAACGGCACCAACTATCACTATTGGCGGAGCAAGATGAAAGATTTATTGTTTGTCAAGAAGCTGTATCTACCCATATTTGCATCCGAGAAGCCCAATGATAAATCCGAGGAGGACTGGAAATTCGAGCATATACAGGTGTGCGGATATATCAGGCAGTTCATTGACGAGAATGTGTACAACCACGTTGCCAATATTGAGCATGCGAAGATGTTATGGGATAAGCTGTAATCTCTGTACGTGAAGAAGACCGGGGTAAATAAGTTGTTCCTGATCCGGACGATGATGGGTCAGCAGAACAAATATAGGGCGTCTATTACGGATCACTTGAGTGATTTCCAGGGCATGGTTGACCAGCTGTCTTCAATGGGAGTCAAGTTCGACGACGAAGTTCAGGGACTATGGCTGCTGTGTACATTACCATACTCGTGGGAGACCGTACGAGTATCTATGATCGCTTCTGCTCCAGAGGGCATGGTCAGTCTGGAGTTTGCCAAGAGCGGGGTGCTGAATGAAGAGATACGGAGACGTTCTCAGGGCACTTCATCTATATCCCATCACTCAGAGGTATTGGTTTCAGAGAGTCGTAGAAGGGGCAAAAGCAGGGGTCCAGGTAGTGGCAGAGACAAGAGCAGGAGGAAGCCCAAGGGTCATTACGAGGACTCGGAGTGTTACCATTATGGTAAGAAGGGCCACATCAAGCAGAACTATTTTACTTAGAAGAGAGAGAAGAAGGGCGACAAGGGGAAGCAAGAAGAGAACACTACAGCAGCGGCCTTGATGCATGGAGGCGATGTGATCGTCGTAGGTGATAAGGTTATCACAAACCTCGCCTACGATGACAATTCTTGGCTGGTGGACTCAGGGACTTCAGCACATGTATCTCACAATATGGCACTATTTATCACTTACACAACAGGCGACTGTGGAGTGTTGAAGATGGGCAATAGAGATGTATCGAAGACGGTTGCCGTTGGAGATGTGCATTTGAGAACGAAGACGGGTGTGGTTCTTGTTCTCAAAGATGTTCGTCATGTCCCTGATATCCGTTTTAACCTGGTGTCGGTTGGAAGGTTAGATGACGAGGGATTCTTCGGTCTTTTCGGGAATAGTCAGTAGAAGCTTTTCAGGGGTTCGATGGTGATTGCCAGAGGAAGCAAGAAGTCCGATCTCTACTATATGGAGGGAAGCACACATGGGGCACAGGAGGTGAACGCAGTCAGTGATGCATCTACCGAGTTGTGGCATAGGCGGCTCGGACATATCAGCGAGAAGGGGATGAGCTACTTGGTGAACAGGAAGGTGATTCCAGGGCTCAAGTCTACAAAGTTGGAGAAGTGCACGCACTGCTTAGCTGGGAAGCAAAATAGGGTGTCTTTCCAAAGTCACCCAAGTTCAAGGAAGCCGGTATTGCTCGAGTTGATTCACTCGGATGTCTGCGGTCCTATGAAGGTAAAATCTATTGGTGGTGCATCTTACTTTGTAACTTTTATTGATGACTGTTCCATGAAGGTTTGGGTCTATGCCTTAAAGACCAAGGATCAGGTGCTTGTTTACCATTAAAATCTTTTGATTACAAATTTCAATACAAACAGAACAGTGTTACAATATAGGACTTAGACGTAGTCCTAGGAGTACACTTTTGTTTAATCTGGGTCCCTTGTGCCGATGGAGCGAGCGGTAATGCGTTGACTCCGTTTACGATCTGATGACGGTTATCGGTTCTCTGAAGGTTTGGATTGCTCTGGGTGCTGGAGCTTGCTGAGAGGAGGAAGACGTTGAGTGTCTGTATCTGCCTCTCTGGTTGTGCGATGTCTCTGTCTGTCTATATATGTTCGTCTCTGTGTGTGTGTAGGTCTGGAAGAAGGAAATGATCCCTCTATTTATATAGTCTGCAGGCTGGCTGCTCATGCGCACATATGTAGGATGCGCCTGGACACGGGGATGCCACGTAGAGATTGTTGATGGAGGCCCATGGATGATACATCCTGATTGAGGGGTTGAATTCTTCATACTGCTGTTGTGGGTCGGCACGTAGCAGAGAAGAGGATCTTTCTGTTGCTGAGATCTTGGGTGAATCGAGTCAAAGGACACGTCTCATCGGTACATGGCTCGGAGATCTCGGATTTGGTAGGGAATGATCTGGTAGGATGCGCCTGGGATTGGGCGCATGAGAAGACTTTGACTCGTAACCTTTGGGAGTCACGAACCATTCAGGGCACATAGCTTTTGAGGCGCATGCGAAGCTTCAGTAGTGACTTTACTTCTGTCTTTTGGGATTAGAGAAAAGTCTGGGATGCATGGCTTTTAAGGCGCATGCAGAGCTTCAGTAGTGACTTTACTTTTGTCTTTAGGGATCAGAGAGAAAGTCTGAGACGCATGGCTTTTGAGGCGCATGCAGAACTTTGGACGCGTGACCGCGGAGACGCATACGAGTGGTTGGACGGCCATGTGGCTTGTAACCGCCGGAGGAAAGTAATGATGATGCTGACGTTGGCGACGCTTCATTTTCTGAAAAAGCTGTCAACTGTTCAGTCCTCGAGAGGCGTGCTGCCAACTCTGTCAAAGTTCAGTATTTAATGCTCTTTGACAGGTAATGGGTTGTCGAGTGGGCGCATCGATCGGCGTTCCACTAGGCGCATGGGGCCGCATGCTTGTGAAGCGCTTGGTGCTGAGGGGCGCGTCTGTGTGATACGCGGTCTGGCCGGCACATCCACTCCGCTTTGACACGTCTTTTGGTGCGACTGTTACGTTCTTCGAGTGCTTTAAATAGTCGTTTTTGACTTGGCTGAATTCGAAGCGTCAGGTTCATCCATTTAATGCAAATTCATTACACGGGATTCAGAGAGCCATCCACTTAGCACATGGGTTTGATTTGCCCGGCCTATAAATAGTGGCATGGAGAGAGTTTGCTTCTCGTTCTCTCACGTCCTTCCGAAATAAACTTGTTTACTCGAGTGCATTCTGTTGATGAGATGATCCCGAGGGTAAAGATGCGACGCATTGTCTTCATTGATGCACTTGAAGGTGACTGTTACATCTAAAAGTCGGAGTCGAGGGTTTCTGAGGCAAGCAGAAGGTGCCTGTTGCATCCAAAGATCGGGATGCTCGAGCCTCGTCTCCGTTATGTAAGAAGAGCCGCAGATCGAAATTGCGGTACTGCGGCTTTGGGGACTCTTTCTTCCTTCAAAGTGGGTGTTGCCCATTCTGGTTGTGTTGAAAGCTTCTCCTTTAGCCGCGGTTTCGATTGCGGTCTTCCTTCACCTTTGGAGGCTCTTTCGAAGCCTCCCCTGGCCACAGGTTGGCTTGCGGTGCTCTTCTCTTCCTCGGTTTGGGGAGCTCTTCTCTTCCTTGGTTTGGGGAGTACTTCCTCCAGCTAGAGGGTTGATTGCCACCCTCGTTCTGCTCAATAAATGCTTCATTAGTCGAAGCATTTAGACGACGGTGAGCCTGGCTGGAAGGGTGGCACATAACTGAGCTGCTGAAGGGATGCACATAACTGAGAATGCACATAACTGAGCTGCTGAAGGGATGCACCCGGTTGGGAGCGCATGGTGGGATACGCCTGACTGAGAGCACATGGTGAGATACGCCTGTTCGAGAGCGCATGATGATGCTACGCCTGGCTGTAGACTTAAGATCTTTTCTTTTTGTAGAAGTTCTCCTTTGTACAGCCCTTTTTAAGACATATAATAGACTTTTATATGAAATAAAAATCTTCTTTTAATGTCTCTATTCTTGTTTTGCTGTGTCAAAGTACTTTGTATGAACTTCCTGGCGCATGTAGTGTTAGGCGCATAGGATTTCTGATCGTGAAATTCCATGCTTCTACAAGACCCCCTTCAAAGTTTTCAAAACCTTTTTGTTAAGTTTTGGAATACTTTGAATAAGAAGCATGGTGGTTGGGGCGCATGTCTGTTCGGGCGCATGGATACTCCGCGCATCAGCGACGGGGCGCATGCTATTCTCAGTTAATACAAATGATAACGCCTCGATAACCAAGAAGATTAATGATGATCTTTTTGGTTTTATCTGCAGTTATCTCTTCACAGAACCCAAAGCGGCGGCTGAGGTCACACTTCAACGGTTCATGCGTGCGACTGAGCCTATAAATAGGCGTGAGGAGAAGAGAGAGAGAGTTCTAGCCTGATTCCTCTCTTTGCTTTTGTCTTTTAGAGTTCTTCTTCGAAAAAATCCTAACTTTCTCCTTTTAAGAAATGGCTCCCAAGACTCCTCGTGACGGTGCTGGCAAGGGACGAGGCAAAGGGAAAGAATCTATAAAGGCTGCTGCGGCTGATGTTCCCCGTCCACCTGTTGACGTTCGGCCATCGGTAGTTGGTGAGTTTCATCATCCCGTTCCTGTATCATATATACGCCGACGCGCATGGACCTTGAGTCCTGATGATGTGCCGAGGCTCCATTGCTGACGCACATGGGTTTAAGCCCTGAAGATGCGCCGAAGCTCCACTGCTGACGCGCATGGGTTTAAGCCCTGAAGATGCGCCGAAGCTTTACTGCTGACGCGCATGGGTTTAAGCCCTGAAGATGCGCCGAAGCTTTACTGCTGACGCACATGGGTTTAAGCCCAGATGATGTGCCGAAGCTCCTTTTTAGATGTGTATGAGCCTGATGCGCTCTTGATGAGAACGAGACTCAGATTCTTTTGTTGTTTATAACATCGCTGAATCTTTGCCTTCTTTGTTGAACACCAATATCGATGACTGTCCCACTCCTGAATGAGGTACTTCTGGATGCTGCCCTCTTCCAGATGGGAGTAAATTACAATGAGGAGGTGATAAATCCTGCTCGAGCTGCAGTCATGCTGGATTAGCCTTCCGAAAGAATGACTCAAATCTGGGAACAACCGTATGGGTTCCTCAAGCAGATGATGGAGCGTGGCGTTTTGAAATCTGCCACTTCTGATAAAGTGACTTTCCTGAAGCCCGAGTTTCTGTTTGGAGATCGCCTTACTTCTATTGAAGCAAAGATGTTGAAGGTCAAGGAAGATTGGTTTTTTACAGCAAGAGGAGTGCATATGACCGTTAAGCAACTTGAATGTCAATGGCCTCTGACGGCCTTCTGTCGTCTTGCTTGCAAGAGGAGGATATCTTGGGAATTAACCCCATCCCATGGAGGAGAAGTAGCAGGTATCCTCAAGATCGACTCTACCTCCGATCAAAGGGATACTTTGGCCGCCATGCGGTCTGGGCCATCTTTCACCTGGCGGACTCTACGTCCTGGGAGCATTTACAGTGATATTCCCATCAATACATTTGCCTTCGGTGCTTCAACTTTTGCCAATCGCATGCTGTTGATGGAGCGCTCGTACCCGAAAGGTGAATTTCGGATAGAGGGTTGGTGTCATTACGTTGCCAAATGGGACAAGCTGACACTCTGGATGCTGTCACAGTTTTAAATCGAACTCCAAAAGATGGGGCTGACTGCCGCGATCCATGCTACTCAGGCAGTGTTGACATCAACCGATATATGTTCCTCGCGCTCCTGTATATGTTTAACACCCAGACCGAGACTTTTTTTACCCCGGTGGGGGAGCTGGGACTCGCACTTCATGAAATGTACGAAGTGTCAAGACTCCCTTGGGGGTCAGAACCTTATGAGGAATACTTCCCGACCAACGAGGAGTTCCAAGTCCTGGGGGACAAAGCTGAAGAAATGATGGCCGTCTTCAAGGAAGTGGCGAGTCATCATTACTATATACAGAAGAGGGATAAGAGCGGGTCGCAACCTCATGTGACCGCCTGGAGGGATTACGTCTTTAAGCAAGACAAGGAGGATCCCTCTCAATTTACCACTCTGCCAGCGCTTTCCCGTAGCGAAGTGCTCACCGAAATGAGCAGGTTAGGTGAGAAGAATCCCCGGGAAAACGAGGATCGGGAGTCGGATGAACGCTCCTATAGCTGTTTCTGGCACCTTACTCATCGGATGTCGTCGAAAGCAGTGTTAGCTGTATATCTGATGGTTTGGCTTCGGGATTACGTCTTCTCGGGCGGGTCAGGCTCCGTAGAGAGGGTGACCCGGAACTTAATCCTGCCAGCAGTGAAGTTGGTTTTCAGCCGGCGTCTGGCTCTACTCCCCGCGATGGTGTGTAACCTGCTGCGAGGTTTACGGGAGTTTGCAGGAAACGTGGTTCACGATCGCGGTAGGAATGACAACTTCCCGTGTGTCGAACTGCCATTTCACTATCTGATGGGGTGGTTAATTTTACACCATCCAAATATAATGAGTCCGGGCTCGGAAGAAGACCATAGGGCCGGAGATGCATTCATTCGCCGTTTCCACCAGAGGAGCTGGTTGCATTCTGGCGTTCATGTTTGCAGGAAGGTTTTATCCCGCCTTCAGGGGTGGGAGATCACCAAAGTAGGTCCTGTCTTTTCGGGTTTTGAGGCCGGTGAAAACTTAATGGATTCGGGTGAAGATGCCACCACTCTGCCTCCATGGGGATTCCGCTGGTTGCAAAGTATCCGGCCATTCCATCTGGTGTACCGGAACAGGAACCAGTGCTACCTGGAACCGTATTTACCGAGCCATTTTTTACGACAATTCGACTATGCTCAGTTGATGTTGGATAATCCCAGTATCACCCTGGGGTATGCTGGGAGCCTGCTGGATGGTGCACGAGCTTGGCATTACTACAATGCCGGATGTACCGGAGCTCGCTTTATGCTGTCCGTCCAGAATCTACGACCGTCGATTCTTTTCTCAGCCGCCAAATTTTACTGTGTTATGGCTGTCATGCCTCCCGGATATGATAGGTAGACCAGTCTTGTTGTAGGCACCCCGTTAGCGGTGACCGGGAACACATTGGCGAGGGTTCGATCGTACCGTCTGCCAAAGGTGGGTCATCGAGGTGTCCCTGCCGCATCCCCAGGGGGTCAGGCCGAACCTTCGGTTGATCAACCGAAAAGACGTGCGGATACAGAGGCTGGCTCTTCTGCGTCAAAGAGGCAGAAGAAGGCATCGTCACCAACTGTGTCGTCGGACTCGACACCTACGGAGGTAAGGGTGTCCCATATAGTCCAATTCAGGATCCATATTTCGTGTGACTTATGCTTTCCTTTTGTAGAAGCCGCTCAAAAGGAGACCCCGTACTCCAAAGCCTGGTGGCAGCAGGCCAAAGTTGATGGCGGGCTCATCTGAAGAGCGCATTCCGCCGATTATGATGTCTCCCATGGAGGAGAATCCAGATGATGTCGTTGTTGTGGAGACTCCGGCATCTCCAGATTATGTTAGGAGGGAGGCTGAGGATGTAGCAGCTTCCGGGATAGTGCAAGCCGCCGTGGGGGCCTTGGACGTTGAGGGTCCTGCAGACACGAGGCTTCCTGATAAAGAGGTGGAGTGGAGTTCGTCGTCTTCGAAAGACGTTCCTCCAGAGATACGTGAGTCTGTTGCGGGGGCAACAGACGTGATTGCAACAGAGGAGAGGGTTGATTCCCCTTCTTGTCATGATGCGGGGAGGTCGGCTATAGCATTGTCGAGCCCTACCCCAGGCTCAGAAATGGAAGCTGAGGTGGCTGCCGACCGGGAGGTGGCGACAGATTTGGTCTCCGTGGAGGGATTCGATGATGAGGGGGAGACTCGTCTGCCGAGCCCGACTCCAGAAGACGCGCTCCGCCAGGAAACAGGAGCTGATCCGGTTAGCTTGCCAGAGGAAGGCTCCACGCTGGTTATAGATCGCGCCTCGGTGGTGGAAGAGGCAGCTCCGGATGCTGATAGGCCCTTTGAGCCGGGAAAGGACAAGGGCTTGCTGATGCAAGAGCCCTCTGTTGCTTCTTCGACTTGGGGGACGATATCGACACCCCACCCAACTCATTCTGCACTCTTGGCATCTGGCACTGGCAACGAAATTCAAGTTCCTGGTGCGGGAGAGTCTGCTGAGGTCGATGTTCAAACCTCGCAGAATGAGATCGGCGGGTCTTCTTCAGGTCCGCCATCCAGGGTAACTCCTCCAACTCCTGCTATGACACCACAACTGTTGGCGGATGTGGATGAGTATGTTAAATTCATCATTGAGGCAGTGTACAAGATGCTGCAGAAGGGTGTGTCGATAGTGATGAACACCAATAGGAGTTTCGTGATGGCAAAATCTATGGCGCTTCCATACATCAACCTGATACGTCTCTACCAGGACCATGATCATATGGCCGAGATTCTGGAGGCCTCGGTGACTGAGATGGATCAACTGCTTTCCGAGTTTCAGCGTATCCAGCGGAATGATCTTTTCGCCCTGATAGACGTGGAAAAGGAGAAGCTGATTTCTGAAAGCAGGCCACCATGGGTGTCTGGGAGCACGAAGTGGCTGAGACTGAAGCTGCAGTGGAGCGGTTGTCTCAGTCTACGCAGGAGAAGGTAGAGTTGCAAACTGCGTTGGACGCTAGTATCGCGGAGGTTGATGCCCAGAGTCGCCACCTAGAGGACCAGCGGGCCCGACTCCTATTAGATGCTGAGCGTGCCCAGGCTGAGCATGTAGCATTCAAGAAGGAGGAAGCAGCTTTCACCTACCGGACTCTTACTCGGGCTTAGCAGCGGCAGCAGCTGGATGAGAAGCATGAGGACACTTCTCCAGAGGCCATAGAGGTAATGCGTCAAGAAGCTAAACGTCGGGTCCTGGCGACTATGGAGACTCGAGCGACAGACTTGAGGCGCCGGATTGAAGAGCTTTCGGCTAACCCCGGAGATGTTTAGGGGTTGTAGTCTCTTCTTTTTGTGTTTTTGCAACTCTTGCTGGGGGGTGTAATCCTTTACTCTCTTTTTTAGAATAAAGAAATACAAAAAAATTTATGCTGTGTTCATTTTTGCTGTCATGAACTTGATAATTTGTGTGGACCTATTATCTCTTACGCACCTTGGTTTTTAGGTACAGATAATAAGTTTGAGAGAACCAACATGTTTGCTCAGAGGTGATGTGGACGTGGCAAATATGGGATTCAAATGATAGAATCTTCCTACTCAAAGGTGTTATGGACGTGGTAGGAATGACTCTGGGGGATACGCGGAACTACTCAGAGGTAATGTGGACATGGAAGTTCTGCGATCAATGTACGGCAACTCAGGGGTTATCTGTACGGGATGTTTACTCAGAGGTAATATGGACATGGTAAACATGATGGGTAGCGTAGTCTCACGGAGTGTAAGATTCTGCTTTGTAGGGCGTAGGGGGACAACTCAGAGGTGATGTGGACGTGGTTGTCCTTCTACTGGAGGATGCCACGGAACAGCTGGGTTCCGGAAGCGTCTGATTTTGTGGAAGTACGTGTCTGAAAGATGTCAAGAGTAGTACTTCTTTAGGAACTTGCCGTTGATGGGCATCATGAACAAGTCTCCATTGGGTTTAGCGAGGCGGTAAGCACCATTTGAGTATACCGTCTCTATGATGAAAGGACCTTCCCACTTGGGCTCGAACTTTCCTGGTGTCTTGTGAGTCAACACCATCGGCCTCCTGACTGCCAGAACCAGGTCACCTTCTTGGAAAGTCCTTTGCTTGACCTTCTTGTTGAAAGCCTGTGATATATGGGCTTGGTAGAGTTCAATGCGTTGTTGAGCTAGGAGACGCTTTTCGTCAAGTGCCTCCAGTTCCCGCAGACGACGATGTTGATTGTCCTCTTCTGTGAGTTGGTTTATGATTGCTACGTAGAGTGAGGGTATCTGGATCTCGAGAGGTAGTACCGCTTCGCTCCCGTAGACCAGGAAGAATGGTGTGTTGCCCGTCGGGGTCCGTACCGTTGTACGGTAGGCCCAAAGGCATTCGTCGAGCTTTTCTTCCCAGTCACATTTGTTGGAAGACACGACCTTTTTAAGTAGCCTGACGATAGTCTTGTTGAATACCTCGGCCAATCCGTTTGCTGCTGGATTGTAGGCGGTTGAGGCCACATTTTGAATACGATTCTTGTCACAGAATCTGCTGAAAACATGGCTGATGAACTGAGGACCGTTATCGTGGATAATCCTTCGGGGTACCCCAAAACGGTAGATGACATAGTGCTTGATGAAGCTGATCACCCTAGAGCTCTTCACTTCCGCCAGTGGAACTGCTTCTGCCCATTTGGAGAAGTAGTCGGTGATGGCTAGGATGAAGCGGTGTCCTCTCGATGAAGGAGGGATGATCGGTCCCACAATGTCCATACCCCAAGCCTCGAAGGGCCAGGAGGCGACTGTAGGATATAGTGGTTCTGACGGTGTATGGATAAAGTCTGCGTGAAGCTGGCACGCATGGCACTTCTTAGCATAGTCAATAGCGTCAGCGGCCATGGTTGGCCAGTAGTAGCCCATGCGTCGCAGTCAACCCTGCAACTTAGGGCCAGTTTGAAGGGCTCCGCAGGTCCCATCGTGAGCTTCTCGAAGAGCTTCGGCTGCTTCTTCGTTGGACAGACATCGCAGAAGAAGTCTATCATAGGAGCGTCGGTATAATATTTTAGTAGCTGTATCGTAGTAGAATCGAAGGGAGCGCCTCCTAACTAAGACAGCTTCTTTCGGGTCTTCTGGAAGAATTTCGTGAACCGCGAAGTCGATGAACAAAAATCTCCAGTCTCGGACATTAACACCAGCATTTGTTGAGATGGCATGGGTCACGTGTGAGCACAGGTTGTTTTTAGGACAGACCAAGTCTCGACAAACTACCGTGACGTAGTGTTGAGTCCCGAGGGGTGCTGCTAACGAGGCTGCGAGGCCAGCCAGAGCGTCAGCCTCCAGATTTTATAAACGAGGTACATATTCGATGAAGAACTCGACGAAGGTTGAAATGATATCCAACGCTGTCACGCCCCGATTCGGGGAATCGTTCGCTTTGCTTCGATTCACGCTGAATCGATCGTCCTCGCTAAGGCGTGATGCCGTACAAGTCTGGAGTTGCACTTGTACAAGGCTAGAACATGCACATTTATATCACTTTGAAACATTTGAAAGTAAGCCACAGTTGCGGAAACATTGAGACACAATATAGGAAGAAGAAATACTCATTTTATTCATAATTGTAGTCAGAATACAACTTTTCTCGATAATATTTAAAATGCTATTTCGGCTACATTGATTCATGAAAAGAAGTACAACTGATAGGCTGCCATGAAATAATTTCCCGTTCCATACATCATGCCCCTTTAGTACTTTGAAATATAAGCAGCTATCTTTGAAAATCTTCGTAATACTTTGTACGTCTTTAGGGAAAAACAACTTGAAAGGAAACAGCAGTTCAGAAAGCTTTAATTGCGATGTGCGCCCGAGCCTTCTCCAGTACCTGTGGAGGAGGGGTCAGCACATTATAACAATGCGCTGGTGAGCCCCGTTGGCCCACTCAGCTAAACCAACATTTTATTAATGACAAGCATTTTAAAGATATGAACTTATAAGGGACAGGAAACATTCAGAGTAAATCACAATAATGTAACATAGAATAAACCATGTTTACTTTACCATTGGCCGAATCCAGCTTTCCTACATAAGATACAGGATAATAATAATAATATACTCACCGCCCCTGCATAAGACATTGATTAGCATACATCCTTACAACATGACCACTGGTGGTTGTGCACCATGTCGACGTGCCATATAGGACTTTGTATTGGTATGCGGTTGACCATTCAACAGGTTGCGAGCCCGAATGAAGGTTCCGATACCGTGCTACCAAAGCACTAATTCCTCCTAGGCCGACTCGATCCCACCGTCGCAGGTACCGTTCGAGGAAATCCTTGTATACAAGTACGTCTATGGTCATACGAATGTGTGTCCGACTCGATAAACATTGTGTGCATAGAATATTAAGTACTACGCAACATGTTTATTCCCAACATTTTATATCTCATCATCATAGGCATCAATTATCTCAATTTAATGTTCAAGCGACAAGCACAATCTCAATGCTGTTCACAGTGTAATCAATTCTTTCAATGTTCATGGGACTAGCATTCATTTCAATGTTCTATGGACTAGCATTCATTTCAATGTTCTATGGACTAGCATTCATTTCAATATTCAATGTTCAATCTCTAGCTTCTTAGTGGTATTGACTTGTGGCATTTAGCAACTTGATATCGATCAATGGATGTTGCAAGACAATTATTAGTTGGCATGAAGGAATAGCGAGAGGGACAATACCACCACAGAGATCCACACTCACCAATTTAGAGAATCATCGAGAGAGAGAGGAACACTTGCATGCTTAGCCTTCCGTCATGCGTCAGTCTGCATTGGCACCAAAAGATTGGTTAATAATCCGTCTCGTTGTGTTCTCTTCTCTCAGAATTCTCAAGAATGAATGCTATGCAAATCGATAAAAACAGGCAAGAATCAAATCATCAAAATTCATTCAGAAAAGCATCCATCAAAACCAAGCAGCAAAACCAGCAGCAAAACATCCAGAGAAAACTCTTGGACGCATTTCAAGAGAAACCAATCCATTAGTTGGAAAGGTTCTTATGCACTTGTCCGTGATCGATTCGGTGCCAACGGTAAGTTTCCCCAATACTCGGTTCCGACCGAGTTAGCCAAGCCACAAGTCTTACATAGTGAACCGCTAGGAGCAGGACACTACATAATATACCACTAAGAAAAAGTTTCGTCCCCGAAACTTAAAGCAAAAGTCCTACCTCAAAATTATCAAACAGCGAGGGGTATTTCACCCTCATATCTTCCTCTAGTTCCCACGTTGACTCCTCTACAGCATGGTTCCGCCACAGCACGTTGACCAGGGATACTGTCCAATTCCGCAAAACTTTCTCTTTCCTGTCCAAAATCTGGACAGGCTCTTCAGTGTAGGATAGGTCAGCGCTCAGCTGTAGCTGATCGAAATTCACTATATAGCTTGGATCATGCACGTACTTCTGCAGTTGAGATACATAGAAGACATCGTGCACATCAGCCAGAGCCGGAGGTAGTGCAAGTCGATAAGCCACTGAGGCTACCTTCTCCAAAATCTCGAAGGGTCCAACAAATCTTGGGCTTAGCTTTCCTTTCATTCCAAACCGCATCACACCTCGCATGGGCGTGACCTTCAAGAAGACATGATCTTCTGCCGCAAATTCCAAAGGTCGTCGATGTACGTCCGCATAACTCTTCTGTCGACTTTGAGCAACTCTAAGTCTTTTTCGAATTAAGCGAACCCTCACGACGGCCTGTTCCACAAGTTCTGGTCTGAGCACTTGCCGTTCACCGACTTCATCCCAGCATATTGGTGATCGATATTTTTGTCCATATAAGGCTTCGTACGGGGCCATTTGGATACTTGCCTGATAACTGTTGTTATAGGCAAATTCTGCTAGTACGAGATGTGCGTCCCAATTTGTCTTTGAATCCAGCACGCACAATCTCAACATATCTTCAAGAATCTGATTTACCCTCTCTGTCTGACCATCAGTCTACGGATGGTAAGCTATACCGAAGTTCAACTTTGTGCTCATAGCTGAGTGCAGACTTATCCAAAATCGTGACAAGAATCTTCCGTCTCTATCCGATACTATAGAAGCTGGCACCCCATGTAATCGAACAATTTCATTTATGTAAATCTGAGCCAACCGTTCTACTCCCCATGTAACTTTTATTAGAATGAAATGTGCCGACTTGGTTAATCTATCCACGATAACCCAAATCGTATCATTTCCCTTCTGAGTTCTTGGCAAGCCAACTATAAAATCCATACAGATATTATCCCACTTCCACAGTAGAATAGCCAAATTTTGTAGTTCTCTGCCTGGCCGTTGGTGTTCGGCCTTCACACGCTGACAATCCAAGCATTGTGATACGAGTAGCGCCACATCCTTCTTCATGCCATGCCACCAAAATGTGGTGCGCAGATCTTTATACATTTTTGTGCCTCCCGGATGCAAGGAATACTTTGCGAAATGAGCCTCGATCAGTATTTCCTTTCTGATATCCTCGTCCTTAGGGACGCACAATCTCCCCTTGACACGAATAGTGTCATCTTCAACGGTAAAGTCCGACGCCTTTCCTGCTAGAATCAACGCACGTATCTTCTGCAGAAATAGGTCATCCTTCTGAGCAATCTTAATCCTTCCCTGGAGACTCGGCTCAAGTTGCAACTGAGCCAACTGTACATTCTGCGAACGAATCCTGAACTCGATGCCCATCTCTTCAAGATCTCGTAGCACCTTTTTTGCTATTGTTAGGGATCCAACAAATTTCCGACTCAAGGCATCAGCTACTACATTCCCTTTACCCGGCATGTAAGAGATTGTCAAGTCATAATCTTTGATCAATTCTAACCAACGCCACTGCCTTAAATTCAATTCCTTTTGTGTGAATATGTATTTCAGGCTTTTGTGATCCGTGAAGATCTCGCAGGACACACCGTAGAGATAGTGTCGCCACAATTTCAATGCGAACACAATCGCCGCCAGTTCCAAATCATGTATCGGGTAATTCTTCTCATGCTGTTTGAGTTATCTCGAAGCATAAGATATTGTCTTCCTACGTTGCATGAGAACACATCCCAAACCAAGTCCCGATGCGTCACTGTAGATCTGAAATCCCTCAGAGGCTTCTGGAAGTGTTAAAATTGGGGTCGTGACGAGCCGCTGCTTGAGTTCTTGGAAGCTACTCTCACAGTCGTCAGTCCACTTAAATACGACTCCCTTCTGAGTTAGGCGAGTCAAAGGTGATGCGATTCTTGAGAAGTCTTTCACAAATCTACGGTAGTACCTGGCTAAACCAAGGAAACTCCGTATCTCACTAGCTGATGCAGGCTGCTTTCAGTCCACAACTGCCTCAATCTTCTTTGGGTCGACGGCAACACCTTCTGCCGAGACAACATGTCCAAGGAACGACACGCTGTTCATCCAAAATTTGCACTTGCTTAGTTTTGCATAGAGCTGGTTGTCTCGCAGCGTCTGAAGTACTTCTCTCAAGTGTCCGACATGGGTCTTCCTGTCTTTAGAGTAGATCAAGATGTCATCGATGAACACGACAATGAACTTGTCTAAGAACGGTCGAAACACTCTATTCATTAAATCCATAAAGGCTGCTAGAGCATTGGTCAAGCCGAATGGCATGACCAAAAACTCATAATGTCCGTATCTTATACGGAATGCTGACTTAGGAACATCTTCGGGTCTGATCTTCAACTGATGGTATCCTGAACGAAGATCGATTTTTGAAAACACGGTCGCCCCTTGTAGCTGATCGAATAGATCATCTATTCTTGGCAAGGGATACTTGTTACGGATGGTTGCCTTATTCAGTTCTCTGTAATCGATACAGAGCCGCATCGTCCTATCCTTCTTCTTTACAAACAGCACTGGAGCTCCCTATGGAGATACACTTGGGCGAATGTATCTCCGGTCTAATAATTCTTGTAGCTGCACCTTTAGTTCCTTCAATTCTGCCGGAGCCATCCTGTACGGTGCCTTCGATATCGGACGAGTATCCGGAAATGTATCAATTGTGAATTCAATTTCTCTATCTGGCGGCATTCCAGGTATCTCGTTCGAAAACACATCGGGGAACTCTGCCACAATTTCGTTCTGATTCGAGCCTACACTCTTCATTCGAGTGTCTTGGACAGAAGCGAGAAAGCCTTCACACCCTGAGTACAGCATGTGCCTTGCTGTAACTGCTGATATGACCATGGGTCCTTGAAACGCCGAGCCACACGAGTAAGAGAATTCCGTTTCTCCGGATAGGCGAAACACAACTCTCTTATCCGCACAGTCGATTGTTGCATGACAGGCGCTAAGCCAGTCCATTCCTAACATGATATCGTACTCTTTGATGTCGAGTATAATTGCGTCCAAAGATAAAGTCTTGCCTCCAATCTTAATGTAGCCGTCCCTGCAAATCACAGTTGCAGGCATATCTACTCCCGAAGGAGTACTAACACACAAAGCTGTCTTTAGTTGAGTCATACAAAATTTATTTTCCGTTACAAAATCAGAAGAGATAAAGCAATGAGTAGCACCAGAATCAAAAAGTACTCTTGCAGGTATGCCTTTGTACAGCAACATACCTGTTATAACATTCTCTGCGGTCTGGGCCTCTGCCTGAGTTAAGGCATAAACCCTTGCTTGGCCACCTTGTTGATTCGGTGCAATCCCAGTTGGAGCTGGCGAGGCTGGTGGCGCTTGGCCACGATTTTGGTTGTTATGTTGGCCCCGGTTCTGATTATTGTTATGCCCACGATATTGATTGTTTCCTCTGTCTCTACAGTCAACTGCCCTGTGGCCTATACCTCCACATTTGAAACACCCAGCACGACAGTCCTCAGTTTTGTGCCCCCAACTGTTGTATTTATTACAACGTGGCAACTGCTGCTGAGGTCCCTTGTTATCCCCTGTGTTGTGACGCTTAGGTGCGTCATTTCTTTCCGTCGACCAAGGTCGTTTCTGGTTATTGCCTTGGTAGTTCTGTGTCATCCCACGACTAGTCGATCGATGAAATCTCTTCCTCTCGAGAGCTGTTTCGTACGCCTCTCTGTATGACGTACACTTTCGACTTAGAACATCCCGCTCCAAGCCCTCATTCAAGCCTTACACAAATCTTCCTCGCTTCGCATCGTCATTCGGTACCATGTACCCAGCGAATGCGACTCTCTTCAAAAACTCTGTCTCATAGTCATGCACTGACATACTGCCTTGTCGAAGTGCAATGAACTCATTCTCTTTTTGTTGTCGGACAGCGGGTGGAATGAATTGAGTAATGAAAGCCTGCTTGAAGGCCTTCCAAGACATCTTTATATCCTGACTATTTCCGCAAAGTGCCTGTCTCTGCGAAATCCACCATTCTTGGGCCTTGAGACGAAGTTGTACAGCGGTACACTCCACTCTCTTACTGCCCTGAATCTCTAACATTCGGAAATAGCCCTCCAGGGTGTTCAAGAAGCCCATCACCTCATCTGGCTCCTCTTTCCCATTAAATTCAGGCAGGTCGCAACTCTTAAATTCAAAGAACTTGAAGCTCGTTCTCTTTCGTGTCGGCATCTCAGCTTTCTCTGCCGGTACTTCCACGGTCTCGGTTGTTGCGGCCTTTGCAGAAACATTGGAATCGGCCGTCAACTTGGTGACAATCTGAGTTAGACTATCAACTTGCTTTTGTTGAGCATCCAGCTGCTCCTGAAACTGATACTGAAGCTGCTCCTGAAGCGCGCGATGTTGAGCTTCGCTCTGCTTCCTCTGAGCCTCCATTTGCTTAATCAATTTCTCAATCGGGTCCGACGATGAATTCGTCTTTGAGCTATCACCCTTAGTCATTCTACAACAAAGAAATAATTCCATTAGCACTCATAAAATATTTATGGGCTTATTGTATGGAACATTATTTCATGCCAGCACTATCGACACCATCAATCGAGAAAATTTGCATCAAGACTTCCTTTTTGAAAAAAATATTTTTAAAATCCGAGGATTCTAAACCGTGCTCTGATACCAACTTGTCAGGCCCCGATTCGGGGAATCGTTCACTTTGCTTCGATTCACGCCGAATCGATCGTCCTCGCTAAGGCGTGATGTCGTACAAGTCTGGAGTTGCACTTGTACAAGGCTAGAACATGCACATTTATATCACTTTGAAACATTTGAAAGTAAGCCACAGTTGTAGAAACATTGAGACTCAATATAGAAAGAAGAAATACTCATTTTATTCATAATTGTAGTCAGAATACAACTTTTCTCGATAATATTTGAAATGCCATTCCGGCTACATTGATTCATGAAAAGAAGTACAACTGATAGGCTGCCACAAAATAATTTCCCATTCCATACATCATGCCCCTTTAATACTTTGAAATATAAGCAGCTATCTTTAAAAATCTCTGCAATACTTTGTGCATCTTTAGGGAAAAATAACTTGAAAGGAAACAGCAGTTCAGAAAGCTTTAATTGCGATGTGTGCCCAAGCCTTCTCCAGTACCTGTGGAGGAGGGGTCAGCACATTATAACAATACGCTGGTGAGCCCCGTTGGCCCACTCAGCTAAACCAACATTTTATTAATGACAAGCATTTTAAAGATATGAACTTATAAGGGACAGGAAACATTCAGAGTAAATCACAATAATGTAACATGGAATAAACCATGTTTACTTTACCATTGGCCGAATCCAGCTTTCTTGCATAAGATACAGGATAATAATAATAATAATATACTCACCGCCCCTGCATAAGACATTGATTAGCATACATCCTTACAACATAACCACTGGTGGTTGTGCACCATGTCGACGTGCCATATAGGACTTCGTATTGGTATGCGGTTGACCATTCAACAGGTTGCGAGCCCGAATGAAGGTTCCGATACCGTGCTACCAAAGCACTAATTCCTCCTAGGCCGACGATCCCACCGCCGCAGGTACCATTCGAGGAAATCCTTGTATACAAGTACGTCTATGGTCATACGAATGTGTGTCCGACTCGATAAACATTGTGTGCATAGAATATTAAGTACTACGCAACATATTTATTTCCAACATTTCATATCTCATCATCATAGGCATCAATTATCTCAATTTAATGTTCAAGCGACAAGCACAATCTCAATGTTGTTCACAGTGTAATCAATTCTTTCAATGTTCATGGGACTAGCATTTATTTCAATGTTCTATGGACTAGCATTCATTTCAATGTTCTATGGACTAGCATTCATTTCAATGTTCAATGTTCAATCTCTAGCTTCTTAGTGGTATTGACTTATGGCATTTAGCAACTTAATATCGATCAACGGATGTTGCAAGACAATTATTAGTTGGCATGAAGGAATAGCGAGAGGGACAATACCACCACAGAGATCCACACTCACCAATTTAGAGAATCATCGAGAGAGAGAGGAACACTTGCACGCTTAGCCTTCCGTCACGTGTCAGTCTGCATTGGCACCAAAAGATTGGTTAATAATCCGTCTCGTTGTGTTCTCTTCTCTCAGAATTCTCAAGAATGAATGCTATGCAAATCGATAAAAACAGGCAAGAATCAAATCATCGAAATTCATTCAGAAAAGCATCCATCAAAACCAAGCAGCAAAACCAGCAGCAAAACATCTAGAGAAAACTCTTGGACGTATTTCAAGAGAAACTAATCCATTAGTTGGAAAGGTTCTTATGCACTTGTCCGTGATCGATTCGGTGCCGACGGTAAGTTTCCCCAATACTCGGTTCCGACCGAGTTAGCCAAGCCATAAGCCTTACATAGTGAACCGCTAGGAGCGGGACACTGCAAACGCAACTTCATGGTAAGGGATCAGGTCTTCATGGCGAACCTCGTATTGCCCTCTGATCTGGTTTACGACGAGTTTTGAGTCGCCGTAGGCTTCCAGATGGTCCACCCCTGCTGTCGTGCTAGCTGGAGTCCCATAATAAGAGTGTTGCACCCGGCCATATTGTTAGAGCACGGCTTCGAAAGGGAGTAGGCGCGCTGGATGACCAGCTGATCGGGGGAGACTAAGACTACCCCCACTCCTGCGATGATTTGGCCTTTGGGGCCTGTTCTTGATGCGCCATTGAAAAACATCCGCCAGACGGAACTTTCTTCGGTGACGTTAGATTCTTGGACCTCATCCGGAATGTTTTCATAGAGTCTGGAGGACTCCGGGATGGGGTGTGCAGCTAAAAAGTCGGCCAGAGCCTGACCCTTGACGGCCTTTTGTGGAACGAACACCATGTTGTATGGTGTTAGCAGGATCGCCCATGTAGCTAGCCGGGAATTTAATGACCCTGGCTTTGTCATGAGAACTCTGAGTGGATTGACTCGGGAGATGACATGAATCGTCTGGCCCAAGACATAATGACGAGTCTTTTGGATGGCAAATACCAACGCCAAGTACTCCTTTTCAACGGGGTTGTACCGGTGTTCGGCCCCAATCAGTGTTCTACTGAGGTAGTAAATGGCTTGCTCATAGCCTGTATCGCTATTCTGAGCCAGCAAAGCGCCGAGGGAATGATCGATGGCACGGACGTAGAGGAGGAATAGTTTGCCGGCGACGGGCGCCACTAGTACTGGCGGACTTGTCAGGTAAGCTTTGATGTCATCGAAAGCTTTTTGGCATTCCTATGTCTAGACGTAAGAGACTCCCTTCTTCATAAGCTGAGTGAAGGGTCGACATTTTCCGAAAAGGTTTGCTATGAACCTCCGGATGTATGCCCGACGCCTCTGTAGGCCTCGAAGTTCTCGGAGGTTCTTCGGAGGGCCCATGTCGAGGATGGCTTTGGTCTTCTCGGGATCGACATGAATGCCTTTCGCCGTGATAATGAAGCCCAAGAACTTTCTGCTAGAAACCCCTAAGAAGGATTTAGCGGGATTCATCTTGAGTTGATGCGCCCGCATGAGATCGAAGACTGTCTTCAGGTCTTGTAGGTGATCTCCTTTGAGACGGCTTTTGACTGAGATGTCGTCAACATAGCATTCGACTGTCTTGCGAAGATGCTGACAGAAAATAGTGCTCATAGCTCGTTGGTATGTGGCACCAGCGTTCTTTAAGCCGAAGGGCATCACTGTATAGCAGAAAATGCCCTTTGGAGTCCTGAATGACGTATGTTTTGCGTCATCGGAGAACATCTTGATCTGGTTGTAGCCCGAATACCCGTCCATGAAAGACATGTGTTCGAAGCCACATGTGTTGTCGATCATCATGTCGTTGATTGGAAGCGGGAATTCGTCCTTCGGACAAGCGGAGTTGAGATCCCTAAAGTTAATGCAGACTCAAATTTTCCCATTCTTCTTGGTGACAGGGACAACGTTGGGCACCCAATCCGGGTGTTGTTCTTCACGGATGAAGCTGCTGGTCAAGAGTTTATCCACCTCCTGATCGATGGCATTCATGATGTCCGGACGAAAATGTCGTTGTTGTTGTTTGATAGGCTTGGCACCGGATAAGATGTTGAGCCTATGCATCGCGATCTGAGGATCAAGTCCTGGCATGTCTTTGTACCTCCAGGCGAAGACATCAATATATTCTTTAGCCAGTTGGATTAAAGACTCCCGGTCTTCTCCTTTTAGGCTTTTGCTAATGAAGATGGGTTTGGAAGAAGATCCATCCCCAAGGTCGATCTGCTCGACTTCGTCTTCGGTAGGGGGTTCGCGTAGCTCAAAACGAGACTCCCATTGTTCTCCTAAGCGTTGCACCCAGGGTTCTTCTTCGAAGAATTTCGGTGCTTGATCTTCGCCTTCATCTTCTTGAGGTTAAGCGGATGTCATGTTGGCTGACAGCACTCTCTTGAAGACTGAGCCGATACTGGTATCGGAATCCCAAGTTGATGCTTCAGACGAATGAGAATGTTCTGCTTCTTCTGCCTCCGAACTCTCTGGAGTTGACGGCGGCGTGACATAGCCTATCTCCCGTCGAGTCCGATTATAATTGTATTGCGGCTTTTCTTTAGGTGTTGGAAGCCGGAGAGGAAGACGTCGACCCTTGCCGTAGTTCAGGCCTTTGTTGCTTTTTAGGTCGTAACCCATCTTTTGGATGAGATACTTTGCCTTGTCCGTATACCGATAGACTTATATTCTGCCGGTATCTGGTTCTGGCTCGAGTGGCGACAGGTCTTGATGATGCTCAACTTTGCCAAAAATGATGGATTCTTCGTCTCGACTCTGCGGTGGGACTACATAACAGACCCCTTGGAACGGGACTACTCGATTTACATGATGGATAGTCGTTATTTGTGTTTGCAACGATCATAGAGCGTTATCTAATATATACATGGCATTCCAATGTGGAAGACTAGAATAATTAAAAGACACTCTATTATTGATGAAATACGAGATTTTATCCCGCAGGATTACATTGTCCAGAGAGGGTGCGTCTACATCAGCAGAGATATATTTTCCTATCTCTTCATCTGTGAGTACTGGGATTGGATCGGGAGAGTCCACCACAGTTTTGATTTCGGGGTACGAGAGGGCTATGTGGGCCTTCTCTGGCAGCTTGGAAGATGGTTGCGGCGGCTTGCCCTTAAAACGTACCTTCAGAGGTGCCTCAACTGCGCCTTCGGTGATGGGTGCCTTCCCCTGTAGTTTTGCCACGAGGGGAGCCGATGTTTGAGGCAACTTTCCCTTGAGTCGTATCTTCAGGGGAGCTTCAGGAGCAGTTGGTGCTTTTTCGGGTAGCTTGATGTTCATGGGAGGCAACTTTTGAGGCGGTTTGCCTTTGAGTCGGATCTTCAAAGGAGCGTCGGGAGTCATTTTCGGCTCCATATCCGTCTCTGCTGCCGTTTCTACCTCGTCGTCAGCATCATTGGCTTCCTCCTCATCTGGTGACTTGTACAAGGAGGAATCAGTAAAATAGGCTTCAACCCCTTTGAAAGGGTCAATGTCCGCGAACTCCGTTCGGATGATGTCGTTGGTGGACACGTACTTCATACATTGGTGCAGCGTGGATGGCACCACCATGTACTCATGCAGCCATGGACGATCCAACAGAAGGTTGTAGTTGACGTCGGCGTCTACGACATAACAAGTCACCTCAGTTCTGAGGTTACCGATATGGCACTTTAGACGTATCTTGCCCAGTGGCTCGCTTTTGCTAGCGTTGAAGCTACTGATTGTTGTGTTAGAATACATTGGGATCCCCAGTGTTGAGAGCAGCATCTTCGGAATGATACTGAGGGAAGACCCCGGATCGATCTGAATCCGCTTCACCTTGACAAAACCGATATACCCTGTATAATACAGCGGCCTGTTGTGTCGGTTGTGCTTGAACAGCATGTCTTGTTGGGTGAAGGTTATATTGGGGATAACCTCGTCCGCACATTGACAGTACGCACATGTAGTTGGGAGATCTTCAGGCTGCTTGACCTGACTGATGAAGGACTCAGCATCCTTCAGGGCTTCACAGAGAGCTTCGCGAGTGTCCTTGGAAAGACGAAGGAGCTCAAACAGAGAAAGGCGGGCATAAGTACTGGCAAGTTGTGCCAGTATGTCGAAGTTGTGGGGCTTGGCTAGCCCCGAAGCATTCTTCTTTCGTAGAGGCATGTCGAAATGAGCCTCTACATGCTTCTGCTTATTAGCTGCTGGAGGTTTAGACGGACCCCCTTCCTCGGTAGCAGGGACGGTCAAGGAGGCACCACCTCGACGGCAGCTTCGTCGGGTTGGGCGTTCTGTTGTAAACGCGTTTGTACAGGAAGAGCCTCTTCTGTGGAGGATGAGACCATGCGACAAGACTTGATCTTCCTGCCTTTGGTTTTGGAGGCAGAGCGTACCTCCGGTTGAGTAACCTCGGAGACGAGATCAGGGTGAACCCATAAGATCTCTCCCCGAGATGTGGTGAGTGGGATGAGTCCACTCACGTTGTCACGAGTAGGTGGTAAGTTAACCACCTCCATTATCGCCTTAGGGATGGGGACGATGCCATCTTGTGTTGTAGTTGGCGGCAAGGTGCCGAACTGGAGCGATACCACGTTGGCTAAAACCGTCTTCTCCTCGTAGTCGACGGAGATAACATCCGCATTGATCATACGCTGGATGTAGTTTTTGAGGACGTAGCAGTCCTTGGTTGGATGTCCGATAAACCGATGGTAGTGACAGTACCTCGGATTGTCCACTTTCCCAACCTCGTCCGGACGCTTCGGGTCCGGCAACTTGATCTTGTCACCCTGCTTCAGTATCTCAAAGAGTTGCAGGGTGTCTTCATCATTGAAAGAGTACACCTCCTTTGGCCTTGGTGCAAGTGGAGGCTTCTGAGTAGGTGCTGATGCACCTTTTAGGAATTGACAATCAATGCCTGTGTGAGCACCTTGAATTTCGGGTTGATTTTTTATTTTATTTTTATTTTTATTTTTATTTTATTTCTGATTGATTTAGTTTCAATAAATAATTTTTTCTGTTTATTTATCTTTAAGTGTACTTTCCCGTGCCATTGATATTTAGAGTGTCAGGGATGTTCAACTTTGGAAATCTTCTTCACGAGTTTTGGAGTAGACATGATTACCTTCATGATGGTATATAGTGTCCCACTCAAACTTGTTCCCTTGTGCTCTTTTTGCTTCGCAGAACTTCGGGTCGATTTAGACCATTTGATTATTAATTAATTTTTCCACTCTTTTCCTTGATCATTATTAGCACGTTACCGTGACTTTTAATTTGGGAGCGCAAGACCAGTCAGTTTCTTGAAACCAACTCCTCATTGATGATCTACTCGAGACGCTCGTCACCCATGACCTTCGTGTCCCACTCAGACACGCCATTTTGTGCTCCATTTACTTCGCACAACTTTTCTAACACGTGACCCGATTTTATTTTATCCCATGGCGTCACATTCATTTTCCAACTTGATTTGTGGGTCCCCTGTCGACCAAAACCTGTCAGTCCCAACTATGGACATGGCCCACATTGAGCCTACTACCCGTCCGATACTTGTTTCCCATTTATTGGAATCCCCATGTGCTACTTATTTGCCCATGATCATCAACACCTAATTTTAATTCGATTATTGCTTAATGTCTTATTTTGGCCCAATCCGGCTCCACCGAGTCCAGCCCAGCTTCGTGCTACCCTCCATCGTGACACTCTCATTTTTTGTGTCCAAAAATAATATTAAAAATCCTGTCTACCTATTTTAATATTCGACGGAAAATTATGTTATTTTTAATCCCTAAAATAACCTATTTTCCTACACTTAATTTCTAGCCATTGATTTTCCTACATTAAATCCTACCCATTCAATTTCCTACAACACAAACTCACACACTCCTAGCCTAGCCGGCCCTAACTTTTAGGGAGCACCTCTTTCCTACTCTCATTAATATCTCATCTCTTTCTCTCTCTCACTTCTCTCTCTTCCTTTCTAAAAACTATTCCCACAACTCTTCAAACAAACCAACACACAACAAGCACCCGACCATCACTTCTATGGCCGACACCACCTTACCTCCCCCGACCTCTGATGCCGGTGACCCCCCCTGGCCGTCGGCCGTCGACCTCTTCCCTCCTCATTCTCTCCTCCTCCTCCTTCTTCATTACCACCACCACCATCAATAATCCATCCATCATCTTTACCATCTCCACCACCGACCGATCGACCACCACAACCACCCCCGCCGCGTTGGAAAGTGCGTCACCGCGTCTAGCCAGGCCGCGCAGCCCCCACAGCACAGCAGCGAGCGTAGCAGTGTCCGCCGTCGGCCGGGAATGGCACAGCCCCACGCGCGCGTTCCAGCGCTGGCCGTCGCCACCGCTGGCCGTCGTGCCCCCGGCGACCCCACCCCGGGTGCGCCCCACTCCGGCAAGCCTTTCCTGACGGCCACCGTCCTCCGGGACGCGCCATCGAGGCGATTCGGGCGTTTTGCACGACGTCTCGTCGTGACGAGCTCAGGAACGAGACTAAAATCGTGTTCCGTCGCAACAACTTTGTGCACGTTTTTTTTGGAAATTCGACCGTTGGATCGGTAATTTCTTCGCTCCGTCACAATCTTGGTATATCTACCTTCACTCATGTCAATTTTCGTCCGTTGATTTTGTCGTTTGATGCCTCAAAACCGGCCACCAAGTTGACCGTTTAAATTGTATTAAATTTGGACAGTTTCGCGGGGCCAACTTCGTCAGCTTGTACCTCCTCCACCGCAGCTCCGTTTGGTGTGCTACCAGTTCCTGTACGAAGCTGGTATAACCCTCTTACTACCCCTCCAGTTTCTTTTCATTGTGAGCTTGTTTGATTGGTTGAATTCGACGCCAAAGTTGGTCGTCCAAATTCGTAATTTCCAACTTATAAAATTCTATTTTTGAACACGGGACTCCAGATTTCATTTATGACACCACCATTAGACTCGTGGCATCGTTCTGGCATGTTTTCATATAAAATTTGTTAGATTTGGAGAACGTGGGCCCTGGCATGTTTTTCGGTGCAAAGTAGGTCCCACATTCTGGGTCAATAGGACTTTTTGACGCTGGCTCATCGGAATCCAATTCCGGATATACCGTTCAGTTCGTATCATCATTCTGGACTCGTTGACATATAATTTGCTAGGTTTTGGTGGACATTGGATCCGGTACGCAATTCGGTGCAAGTCGGATACCAATATCCGGGTCAACGGGTCATTTTGAGATCGGCTCATCGGAATCCAATTTCGGAGATATCGTTGAGTTTGTATCATCATTCTGGACTCGTTGACAGGTAGTTTGCTGAGTTTTGAGAACATCGGCTCCGATACGTATTTCCGTGCAAACCGGAATTCCAAGTTCTGGTCAACGAACCAAATTGAGATCGGGTCAACGGAATCCAATTCTGGAGATACCGTTGGGTTCGTATCGTTATTCTAGTTTCGTGGACATATAATTTGTTATATTTTATAGATTTGTTTTCTTGCACATTTTTTGGTGCAAAACGGCTCCGACACGGACACCGTTTTGACCCGAAATTATCTTTTTGTCCTTGTGTCCAAATTGGACCGTTGGGTAGGCTATCCTAGCTAATTTGACCATTCTGGACACATTGGCGATGTTTATTTTATCGTCCGACAATGTTTGTTGATAATTTCTCTGAGTTTAACCTTTTTATAATTAATTAATAATTAATTCTTATAATGTTCATATTTCGGGATTAGTACAACGAAACTGAGCTCAGTCAATTCCAGTGATCTCACATCGCTGAAATTGACAAGATGGACATGTGGATCACTATAATAAGATTATCAACTTTACCGATAATCTTTTTATCTCGATTTGCGTGACGTAAGTTTCGACGTACAAATAACGAAGTACACTTTATATTAGACTAGAATTGACCCTGTTTGACCAGAGTTGACTAGTTGACCCAAAGTCAACTGTAAGTCAACACTTGACCTAGTTTGACTAAATTATTGACCGGAGTTGACCTAGAGTTGTTTTGACTTAGAAAAACCTAGGATAATGTAGATTGATTATAGAGATTCACTTATTACAACTTGAACACCTTGTAACCTGTGTTGCTTTAAATAGGACTCTGTGACTTCAATTGGACCCCCTATACTTATCAGCTGTTTAGGTTATCAGACGAGTACATTCTATGATCATTTCTTATCCTGCTTAGAATTATTTCCTGAAGTAGATTACTTTACTTGTACTGTCACGTTGGTCACACAGATTGGTACTATATGGATCCCTTCTTGAGATGTTATCCTTAGGGAGCATCGGGTACTACATGTTCTGTGCGTTTCACTTACATGGCGTATCACTATGCTTCATTGGTTCTTCGATCACTTGTGACATATACTCTTATGATCACAGAGTCTTCCTGGAATCCTTATCCCATTTATTGGGTCTCTTAGAATCCCCATTTATGGGACATCCATGTATCACCCTTCGGGGGCCTGTGCATGGAATCATAACGTAACCTGGTTGGATCCTTGTGTATTGATTGGGGGTACGGGGGAGTAGAAGTGGACATGTGAATAATATACCAGTAGTGTAGCATCAGAATCATTCCATAGTGTAGCATCAGAACCATCCCATGCCATTTACATGTCCATGTTGTACTCTGACTCACTAGCCACATGTTAGTTATTTATTTATAGTAGATATTTCTATTACAGCTCTCTCTCTTTCTATTTACATACTGTATTTCTTTCAGTACCTGTATCTTACTTTACTGCATAATTATATTTTCTAACCTGCTATGAACTGTTGAGATGTACTGTGCTCGCTCCAGTCCTGACTGGACCTTTTAATAAATTTTACAGATAGCCTGGGATTGCCTGCTAGCCTAGAGGAGACACAGTAGAGGTTGTTTAGATAGTTATTTCCATTGTCTGGAGTTGTATTATTTATGGATTACTGTATTTTGAGATTTGAGATGTATTTCTGGGTTTGTGTATCTTAGACACTTAGATTTTTCTCTGTTGTATCTCTTTTGGATTTCATGTTTTATCTATCCTTATCATGCTCTACCTTAGATGTGATTGAGACTGTATCTGCTATGTCACCCCCATTCGAGGAGTATAAACTGCTTAGCATTATATTGTTACATGTTGTGACCTAGGACAGCGTTCTACCGCCGACACTGCGGCGTAGGCTGGGCGTTGTTACATTCTCGTACCCTAACAGTGGGTGCGAGTCGTGACACGTTTTTAGTGGTGGCCCATGCAGGTCGAGTTTGTGTAGTGGTATTCGAACTAGAGTACCACTACAGCCTGTAGTAGGAATAGGATATATTTTTGAAGGTACTCAATCACAGTTAGGACCCTTGAGAGATTCCTGGGACAACCCTTGAGAATCTTATTTAACTTCGATTTGAAAACTCTTTTTCCCTTAATTTGATTTATCTTTACTTTTTGTTGTTGAATTTGATTTTTGATGGATTATTGTTGAATTTGAGTTTATTTTTATTGATTTTGATGAATGATTGTTGAATTTTGAATCTTGATGTTAGCTGTAGCATCCGAGTTTGTATTTATATGATTTGAAGGATTTTTGTTCATTTTTGAATCTTGATGTTCGTTGATAAATTTGATTTTTGGGTATCCATTGTTGATTTAAATTAAATTTTGTCAAGATGAAATTATATGGGCTAGGTCATCTAAGTTATGGAATCTAGTCTTCTACAGTCATATTAGCCAGCATGGTGAGGACATATAGTTTGACTTGGATATATTTCTCGGGTGTGGAAATTTAAGGTTTTCGCAGCCAAGCTAGCGGCATCGTAAAAATGTTAAATACCATGATTCTAGAGGTATGTGCCTAAGTCAAGGACTCTGTGATTATCGTAGCCTTGCTTACCAGTATGACGAGGATTTAGAGTATCATGATTTTGGATAGACGCATATGATTATCAGATTGTACCTTAAATGTTTTTGAACATATTTTCTCTACTTTTGTTCCAGTCCTTCAAAAAAAAAATTTAATGTTTGTTTGTTTTGTTTTGTTTCTTATTATTTAAACTTAGAAGTAGGTTTAGCTGTTTTTATGAACTTTGTGTAACTTCTTACTATGAATTTCTTCTTAATACAATGAATCGATGATTTTGCTAGACCTTATTTGGATTTGATATTATAGCTCTAATTTCAAAATGGGTTCCTCTTTTAAACAGATAAGCAGAACAGATTCTTTTATCATTCTCTTCCTGCCAATATTTATTTCCATCATTCTTGTCTTATATAACTGTCATGATTACATCAATTCCCTGTCTCGTATATAATTCAGTCAGCTATACCTTGAAAACTCTTGAATCTTCAGATCATTTTGCCTGAGAAATGTTGAGAAAGTGACGTAAATCATCTACTACGAAAATGACGTAATTGGTTATCATAAGATGATTTGTAGGAATCAGAATGTTGGATGTCAAAAAAAATTGAGAGGAAGATGTGGTAAAGGTTTAGAATGGAATCGAGTGATAAATGTTATCAATCTAGAAACAATCGCAGAAAATTTGGGTTACGAGAAATTCATGGATGTATTTCAAAAAAAAAACTAATGAGGATATCAGAGGTCAACCTAGTCTTGAGAACTAGAAAATCTTGGTTATTGATTCTTGGGAACTATTACAAGACTATGTAGAAACTTAAAGATGGAAAAGAGAATTTAATTGTATTCTATGATTATGCGAAGTTGAACCAGATATTGTAAGGGGTGACTAGAGACAGAGAGAACACAAGGATTTTAAGCTATAGGAATTATTTTAGATGATTAGAAAAAATTGTGGAATTCAAAGGGATAATATTAGAAGGTGAACGTTGAAGAAAATATGAAGGTTGATGTATAAATAAAAATAAATTTTTTGTGACATAGTGGTATTGGAGTTGAGTAAATACGAGACTTGATTTAAACAAGTTCAAGGATTTCATAAACTGGATTTAGAGGTTTCGGATCTAAATTAAAACGAGGTAAAGGAATTTGAAAATTTGATTAAATGGATAAGTGTTTATGTCTAATTAAGTGGGGTATGCTTCGTGGGAAGAGCTTTAGAAGTTTGGAATTTTGTCTATGGTGATCATGGTAAAGGTTTAGATGACTGAAGGTTATATAATTTCGATGATAGACATATGAAGGTTGATTTTCATATCGGGGCTTGTGATATAAAAATATGATTAGGCAAATGATAAACTGATAGTATTAGAGAGAGATGATTTACTGACTTCGTATGAAATCTTTCTTGTTTTTTTTCTAAAGAGGGTTTTTCAATATCATTGAATCCTAGTTTCCTTAATCACGACCAAATCGACTTCGATTATCTTTTTTTTTCATATTAATATCTTGGGTTGTACTCAATTGAATTAAATTTGACTGTGACCTGAATCTCCATCCTTGTATGCTCATTCTCAGACTTTGTTGAACCTGTCCTCCATATTGCCCAAATCTTGATTTCCCCAATTTGATCAACTTAGGTCGTATCGAGACTAAATATTCTTAATATGTATTATGATTGGAATTTTCCATGAAATTGGCTTTTAATCTTTAACTTTTGATTTTGATTTTTCTAAACCCTTTATAGATAATTGGTAGTTATCTTTCTTTATTTTTATGATAAGTACCAGTTTTCACATAGGATGGTAGGCTGTCTTACAGTTTTGATGATTTGTTATTTCTGTATCTTTTCTGAGTTAGCACCCTAGATTGCTTGTGTGTTTGATACCCTATGACCGTTTTGGTTTAGCATGACTATTATACCTAGATGAGACTTTCACTGCCACCATATGTCATGACCATGTATGTCGTCCTTTTGATGGTATGATTTGTTTGAGTTCTGGGACTTGATTGTGGGGGTTTGACCTAGAAGGAGTATGGACATTTTAATTTCGAGGATGAAATTTTTATAAGGTGGGTAGGATGTGAGCACCCTGAATTTCGGGTTGATTTTTTATTTTATTTTTATTTTATTTCTGATTGATTTAGTTTCAATAAATAATTTTTTCTGTTTATTTATCTTTAAGTGTACTTTCCCGTGCCATTGATATTTGGAGTGTCAAGGATGTTCAACTTTGGAAATCTTCTTTACGAGTTTTGGAGTGGACATGATTACCTTCATGATGGTATATAGTGTCCCACTCAGACTTGTTCCCTTGTGCTCTTTTTGCTTCGCTGAACTTCGGGTCGATTTAGACCATTTGATTATTAATTAATTTTCCCACTCTTTTCATTGATCATTATTAGCACGTTACCGTGACTTTTAATTTAGGAGCGCAAGACCAGTCAGTTTCTTGAAACCAACTCCTCATTGATGATCTACTCGAGACGCTCGTCAACCATGACCTTCGTGTCCCACTCAGACACGCCATTTTCTGCTCCATTTGCTTCGCACAACTTTCCTGACACGTGACCCGATTTTATTTTACCCCACGGCGTCACATTCATTTTCCAACTTGATTTGTGGGTCCCCTGTCGACCAAAACCTGTCAGTCCCAACTATGGACATGGCCCATATTGAGCCTACTACCCGTCCGACATTTGTGTCCCATTTATTGGAATCCCCATGTGCTACTTATTTGTCCATGATCATCAACACCTAATTTTAATTCGATTATTGCTTAATGTCTGATTTTGGCCCAATTCGGCTCCACCGAGTCCAGCCCAGCTTCGTGCTACCCTCCATCGTGACACTCTCATTTTTCGTGTCCAAAAATAATATAAAAAATCCTGTCTACCTATTTTAATATTCGATGGAAAATTATGTTATTTTTAATCCCTAAAATAACCTATTTTTCTACACTTAATTTCTAGCCATTGATTTCCCTACATTAAATCCTACCCATTCAATTTCCTATAACACAAACTCACACACTCCTAGCCTAGCCGGCCCTAAATTTTAGGGAGCACCACTTTCCTACTCTCATTAATATCTCATCTCTTTCTCTCTCTCTCACTTCTCTCTCTTCCTTTCTAAAAACTATTCCTACAACTCTTCAAACAAACTAACACACAGCAAGCACCCGACCATCACTTCTATGGCCGACACCACCTCACCTCCCCCGACCTCCGACGCCGGTGACCCCCCCTAGCCGTCGGCCGTCGACCTCTTCCCTCTTCCTTCTCTCCTCCTCCTCCTTCTTTATTACCACCACCACCATAAATAATCCATCCATCCATCCATCATCTTCACCATCCCCACTACCGACTGGCCGACCACCACAGCCGCCCCCGCCGCGTTGGGAAGTGCACCGCCGTACCTAGCCAGGTCACGCAGCCCCCACAGCGCAGCAGCGAGCGTAGCAATGTCTGCCGCCGGCCGGGAATGGTACAGCCGCGCGCGCGCGTTCCAGCGCTGGCCGCCGCCGCCGCTGGCCGTCGTGCCCCTGGTGACCCCCCCGGGTGTGCCCCACTCCGGCGAGCCTTCCCCTGACGGCCACCATCCTCCGGGACGCGCCGTCGAGGCGATTCGGGCATTTTGCACGACGTCTCGTCGTGACGAGATCGGGAACGAGACTGAAATTATGTTCCACCGCAGCAACTTCACGCACATTTTCCCAAAAATCCGACCGTTGGATCGGCGATTTCTTCACTCCGTCACAATCTTGGTATATCCACCTTCACTCATGTCAATTTTCGTCCGTTGATTTTATCGTTTGATGCCTCAAAACCGGCCACCAAGTTGACCGTTTAAATTGTATTAAATTTAGACAGTTTTGCGGGGCCAACTTCGTCAGCTTGTACCTCCTCCACCGTAGCTCCGTTTGGCGTGCTACCAGTTCCTGTGCGAAGCTGGTATAACCCTCTTACTACCCCTCCAGTTTCGTTTCATTGTGAGCTTGTTTGATTGGTTGAATTCGACGCCAAAGTTGGCCGTCTAAATTCGTAATTTCCAACTTGTAAAATTCTATTTTTGAACACGGGACTCCAGATTTCATTTCTGACACCACCATTAAACTCGTGGCGTCTTTCTGGCATGTTTTCATATAAAATTTGTTAGATTTGGAGAACGTGGGCCCTGGCACATTTTTCGGTGCAAAGTGGGTCCCACATTCTGGGTCAACAGGACTTTTTGACGCCGGCTCATCGGAATCCAATTTCGGATATACCGTTGAGTTTGTATCGTCATTCTGGACTCGTTGACATATAATTTGCTAGGTTTTGGTGGACATTGGATCCGGCACGCAATTCGGTGCAAGTCGGATACCAATATCCGAGTCAACGGGTCATTTTGAGATCGGCTCATCGGAATCCAATTCCGGAGATACCGTTGAGTTTGTATCATCATTATGGACTCGTTGACAGGTAGTTTGCTGAGTTTTGAGAACATCGGCTCCGGCACGTATTTTCGTGCAAACCGGAATTCCAAGTTCTGGTTAACGGACCAAATTGAGATCGGGTCAACGGAATCCAATTCTGGAGATACCGTTTGGTTCGTATCGTTATTCTGATTTTGTGGACATATAATTTGTTATATTTTATAGATTTTTTTTCTTGCATATTTTTCGGTGCAAAACGGCTCCGATAAGGACACCGTTTTGAACCAAAATTACCTTTTTGCCCTTGTGTCCAAATTGGACCGTTGGGTAGGCTATTCTAGCTAATTTGACCATTCTGGACACGTTGGCGATGTTTATTTCATCGTCCGACAATGTTTGTTGATAATTTCTCTGAGTTTAACCTTTTTATAATTAATTAATAATTAATTCTTATAATGTTCATATTTCGGGATTAGTACAACGAAACTGAGCTCAGTCAATTCCAGTGATCTTACATCGCTGAAATTGACAAGATGGACACGTGGATCACTATAATAAGATTATCAACTTTACCGATAATCTTCTTATCTCGATTTGCGTGACGTAAGTTTCGACGTACAAATAACGAAGTACACTTTATATTAGACTAGAATTGACCCTGTTTGACCAGAGTTGACCAGTTGACCCGAAGTCAACTGTAAGTCAACACTTGACCTAGTTTGACTAAATTATTGACCGGAGTTGACCTAGAGTTGTTTTGACTTAGAAGAACCTAGGATAATGTAGATTGATTATAGAGATTCATTTATTACAACTTGAACACCTTGTAACCTGTGTTGCTTTAAATAGGACTCTGTGGCTTCAGTTGGACCCCCTATACTTATCAGCTGTTCAGGTTATCAGGCGAGTACATTCTCTGATCATTTCATATCCTGCTTAGAATTATTTCCTGCAGTAGATTACTTTACTTGTACTGTCACGTTGGTCACACGGATTGGTACTATATGGATCCCTTCTTGAGATGTTATCCTTAGGGAGCATCGGGTACTACATATTCTGTGCATTTCACTTACATGGCGTATCACTATGCTTCATTGGTTCTTCGATCACTTGTGACATATACTCTTATGATCACAAAGTCTTCCTGGAATCCTTATCCCATTTAATGGGTCTCTTAGAATCCCCATTTATGGGACATCCATGTATCACCCTTCGGGGGCCTGTGTATGGAATCATAACATAACCTGGTTGGATCCTTGTGTATTGATTGGGGGTACGGGGGAGTAGAAGTGGACATGTGAATAATACACCAGTAGTGTAGCATCAGAATCATTCCATAGTGTAGCATCAAAATCATCCCATGCCATTTACATGTCCATGTTGTACTCTGACTCACTAGCCACATGTTAGTTCTTTATTTATAGTAGATATTTCTATTACAGCTCTCTCTCTCTATTTACATACTGCATTTCTTTCAGTACCTGTATCTTACTTTACTGCATGATTATATTTTCTAACCTGCTATGAACTGTTGAGATGTACTGTGCTCGCTCCAGTCCTGACTGGACCTTTTGATAAATTTTACAGATAGCCTGGGATTGCCTGCTAGCCTAGAGGAGACACAGTAGAGGTTGTTTAGATAGTTATTTCCATTGTCTGGAGTTGTATTATTTATGGATTACTGTATTTTGAGATTTGAGATGTATTTCTGGGTTTGTATATCTTAGACACTTAGATTTCTCTCTGTTGTATCTCTTTTGGATTTCATGTTTTATCTATCCTTATCATGCTCTACCTTAGATGTGATTGAGACTGTATCTGCTATGTCACCCCCATTCAGGGAGTATAAACTGCTTAGCATTATATTGTTAGATGTTGTGACCTAGGACAGCGTTCTACCGCCGACACTGCGGCGTAGGCTGGGCGTTGTTATGTTCTCGTACCCTAACAGTGGGTGCAGGTCATGACAGCCTGTTTCCCCTTTGTCTTTCGTCCGGGGTTGTTGGCTGTAGGCCGTTTTCCCTTGTCTTCAAAGACGGGGAAACTGACTCCCAGAAGACGAGCATTGGCCGCCTTCTTTTCTGTGGCCTCGGCTTCGATGATCAGGGAACTCTAGTCGGGAGGAGGAGTAGAGTTGAGCCAGAGTTTGGCTGCAGGCAGCATGTTCATGCTGCAGGAGGAGAGGAGTGCATGTTCTGGCATGCCCGAGGGCAGTCTGAAGCAGGCCTGTCGGAAGCGTTCGATGAATACCTGAACTGTTTCCTTCTCCTTCTGGCGTATCTCTATGAGGGACGCCATTGTTATGTCCTTTCCGCCGTCGTAGAAACGGTCGAGGAAAAGGTGCGTCAAATCGTCGAAGGACGATATAGAATTGTCGGAGAGGCTGCAGTATGTCACCCCCAGTTTTCATGAACAGGGGTATTTTGGTAATTTTCTACTTTAAATATTATTTTGGAATTATTTATTTATTATTTGTATTATTTTGGGGTTATTTGAATCGGGTTCGAATTTTAACTCATTCCGACTTGTTTTGACTTGTTTCGGGGACCCGGGATAGTTTTGACCTTAGCGGGCCCACACACTAGCTAGCCATGGTCCACAATATTACCATCAAAAGTTAGAGGGATTAATCATGACCCCATGGATTAGGTTAGACCTAATTAGAACTTTAGATTTATATTTTTAACCCCCAAACCCTAAGCAACCTTGTAAAGAGCTAATAAAATAATTATGAGGGCAAACTTGTAAATAGTCAAAAAGGGGATTTGGACATGTAGTTGCCGACCACATTGTGTAGGGGTGGGTAGGAGAGAGAAAATCACTTCCATTTGTTCTCATCCACTTCTTCTTCTTCTCCAAAGGTTCCTTCCATTTTTTAGAGCTCACCATTGTTTCATCTCCAAAAATAGGTAATCTATTCTCTAAATTAGTTTTCCCTCTCATGTAGAATGGTTAGGAAACCCATAGGAATGATTCCCATGGTTGTGTCTCCATTAGAGACTATTTTGTGTCCTTTGGGCATTTTTAGAGGTGTCCAATATGTAGGTTTGTGTCCTAATAGGAAAACCCCCTATTTGGACACATGGAAATTGTTGTGCATTGATTTTTGGGTGTGTTCTATATTATTTCAGAATTTTTCATGTGTGTAGGAATGGTTTCTCTTAATGTATCATATTCCTATAATTTATATATAACCATATATATATATATATATATATATATATATATATATATATATATGGAGGATTATATATTATGTGTTGTGTGTGGCTTGTATTGTGTGGGGGAGAGCTTGACAGGTTCGGCCAAGATGGCTTGGGGTGTGTGTGTGTATGTTAGTTGTGGTGGTGTTTGGTGATTTGTTTGAGAGGGGAAATCATGTGAAGAGGAGTGTGAGATAGAGGAGAGATTGAGAGGGAGTTGTGGAGTGGTTAGTGAGTGGTGTTAGGAGGGGGGGATACCCTACTGCTGTCCCTATACAGCAGTCCCCACAGGCTCTAAATAGGCACCTAAAACCCCACATGGCTGTCCCCTTTTAGCTCATTTCAGTCCATGTTTAATCCCCCAAGTTTCAGTCCATGGTTGGCCCCAAAACCCCCCACAAATTTAGTCCAAAATAGCCCTCCATTTCCCCACCAAAGGGCTGTCCAAAACCCCCATGAAACCCCATTTCTGCTGTCCAAAAACAGCCCCCACAACAGTCCAAAACAGTCCATGTAACCATTCAAAATCAGTCCACAAACCCCCTTTATTTCAGTCCAAGTTTCACCCTTGTTGGCTGTCCTTGTTAGCCCTTAACACCACCACCAAACCACTTCAAAACCTGTCCTATTGCCACTAAATTCAGCCCAACCACACCACGAAATCAGTCCCCACAAGTCCACTCAAATCAGTCCATATTTTGCCTTTGTGTGTGAGTGTGTTTGTGAGTTGTGTGTGTGTGTATGAGAGAGCCTTCTTATGAGTGAAACTAGTACCCTATAGTATAGCCTACATCTAAACTAGTAGGAAACCTATAGGAAACCTATGAGAGTGATAAATATAGGAGCTTGTCATGTGAGAGTGAGTGGTGTAGATGAGTGTGGTAGAGAAGAAAAGGGTAAAATTCATGATATAGATAAGGTAATAGGGTAAATCAATACCCTGTATCCTAACATGGCCTAGATACCTAGGATACCTATATTTCTTGGTAGGTAAACCTTAGATAGGTTGATATCTAGCTACCCTAAGGAGCCTAGGCTAGTACCATGGGTATTTGTGGGGTTTCCTTGGTATTGGGCAAAGTATCGGGATTTACCTTAGAAGGGTAAATACTAGTTTTGCCTAGAAATAGGATATTTGTGTTAGAAGTCTAAGATAGGGTTAGAACTTGATTCCCGTGGTTGGTAATGATCAAATATGGTACTCATAGACTAGTTTTGACGTCGGTTGACCTTTTTGACCAAAAGTCAACAAAAGTCAACCGAGAGTCAAACTTAGTCTTTAAGCGACCCGATTTGACCGAAACCAATCCAGAGTTGACCAGTTGACTGAAAGTCAACAGTTGGTCAATATTAGACTAGTTTGACCTAGGGTTGACCTAGAGTTGACCAGAGTTGACTTTTTGACCAAAAGTCAACTGTAAGTCAACCGTTGACCCCGATTGACCTAGTTTGACTTGCATTGACTTCCAGTGACCTAGTATGACCTAGTATGACCTAGTATGAACCAGTATGACCTAGTATGACTCAGTTTGACCTAGATTGACCTAGTTTTGACTTAGACTTGCATTCATGGATTATAATAGTTTCCTTTTTCAGTATTAAGCCATGTTTGACTCATAGTATCTTATTTTAGGTCTGTGATCACTCTGAGCATCTGTTCACCTTATCAGCTCAGGACCACAGGCGAGTACATTTACTGATAGTTTTCATTGTCTTGATATCTACTATATCCGATTCAGTCGTAGTGTTTTACTTGATTCCTGACACGACGGTTCACGGACTAGTATACGCCGGATCCTGTCATGAGATGTTATTCCTAGACTCTCTTGGTATATGAGTATGAGATATTCCTGTGTTCCTGTACTTATATAGATATTGATTTGGGAGTGGGCTGGCCCCCTGCTCTTGAACCCCGTGTCATGACGTGCCATGTCCGGATCCGTGATACTATTCGGGGATGGGAGAATTATTAGGGGTTATGTGATCAAGCCTTCCTGTAACTATACATTGCTAGCGTCACCCTCACCTCACGTGGGGTATTGCAGACACCCCATATCCAGGTTGGACGGCATGATTCTCCGTTGAGTACATCGCGAATTGCCGGGCCAAGTGGATAACCATCTCTTGCTTCCCTAGCCGATCACATATCGCTCTAATAGTTCAAATCACTTTTTATATTTATTGTCATACCTTATATTTCTAGTTCAGCTTTACTTACTGTACTTTCACCATACTATGATTCATTTCTCACATGCCCTATCTGTCTTTTATATTGTACCATAATTTAAGACCAAGTTCTGTTTGGAAGAAGGGTTACAACTCCGATCCTTGTTTGGTTCAAGGGTTGTAACTCGGCTTTCAAATGGTTTCCAAGTCGCATATATCTTTCGTCTTGTATTTCATTATTGCTGTCTCTTATAGTATTTCTCAATTCATATAAAACTGCTGTTGGTGTTTTGTACTTGCTCATTTTTCTGATAGGATACCGTTGACAAATTTTACAGATGACTCTGAGACTGACTGCCCGACCTACTATGGGGTTGAGTCTGATGGACTAGATTTAGACCGTGGCTTATTGGTAGAGCCACTGGACTTTGCTCACCCTGAGTAGCATAGTTTAGTTATGTTTGCCTGGCCTGCTAGCCAGCTAGTACATTTTAGTTTGTAGTATCTTATACTTATATTATCTGAGACTCTGGATGTTGTGTTAGCTCTGACTTATGGATTTTGGACTCGTTTCCTGTTTTATCTATCATATCTCTTTTCATGCTATCTACCTTAGTTTTGATTGTGTGATTGAGACTGTATTGCTATGTCACCTCCATTCGAAGTGTATATACTGTACAGGTACATTTATCTGTTTTAGTCGTAGTATTTACAGACCCTATATACAGCATTCTACCGTCGATTCTGTGGCGTAGGCTGGACGTAACCACATGCTCGTGCCCCTCTTCAGGGTGCGGGTCGTGACACAGTACCAGTCGTACGCCACTCCTTTCAGTGCGCCGACAAATATGCTGGTGAGTAGTGCATCCTCCTTCGGGAGGTGTCCCGTCTGAGACTGGAAATACGTCAGATAGCGACGCGGAGAGTCTTTCCCGTCATATGGCGTGAGTGTTTGTGGTTTATATTTGGGAGGATAAACCACTTTATTCCATTCGAGGGGATAAGGTTGGGGGATGTCCATCTTTTGGCGCTCCTCTTATCTTGTCTTGGACTCAAAGCGCTCGCTCAGGTCCCTGATCATCTCAACTACGTCTTCCGTGGAGCTGGGAGTCAGGAAAGGTGGTACCACTTGGAGTTGAGCATTTGAGGGCTCCGACGTCTGGGGGGCTTCGCGACGATCCGTATCCAAGGATACCCGTTGAGGGGGTACACTTGACTCTCCATTGGCCCCTGGGCCGGGACCGGTAGAAGGTGTCCTGGCCAAAGCTGACCGTATTTCAAACACTGCTTGAGTCAGTGTTTACATAGAGGCAGAGAGGGTTTTGAGTCCTCCCTCTAAGGTATCCATGCACTGGACGAGGTCTGATGGCGGCGCATCAAACTCGATATCACCTCCAGCCATGTAGACTGTCATGACACGGCTAGAGTCGGATGGCTTAGTTGAGGCTTTGCTTTCAGCCTCACTCTCCTGTAGAGGAGTTGTTGTTCCCGGAGCTACGTCTTGGCTACCCCCAGCTATGTTCCTGAGGACTTCTTCGTCTTCGAGACTCGGATCCGCAGGGGCTAGACTACCCCCAGCTAAGTTTTGGAGGACGCCTTCTTCTTCGGGAAAAGTATCCGTAAGGGCCTGATTACCCCCAGTCATATCTTGAAGGACTTCTTCATCTTCGAGATGCAGGTCCACAGGGGCTAGACGACCCTCAGCTATGTCGGGGAGGCTGACTTCGCTCTGATGATGAATATCTACCCCAGCTGTGCTTTGGAGGACACCCTCGTCTTCGGAAGGAGGATCAAGGGCTTGACTACCCCCAGCTCCCTCCAAGAGTTTCTTCTTCCGCGAGTGCCTTTGAACACTCCGAAGGACGAGACGGTTGTTTTGGATTTCCTCGACTGGCTCTTGGACGAGGAAATGTCAGTCGCCTTTCGGACTGACGAGGAGTTGGAGATTACAATGCATGAAGCAACCTCTAGTTCTGGCTCCTCTTTTATTGACACTTTCTTTCCGAGACGACGTCGGAGAGGTGTCGATGACTGCAGCCGCTGGAACACCGACTGTCTTGGTGGGACTGCTGACTTGCAACAGCAGTTGATGGTGACCACAGCACAAGTGTGTCCTGTGAAAGGCGCATCGTGCTTGTCAGTCGACTCTCCTGATCGGCGCTTGTGAGTGATCACGTTACGCAGATCATTGGAGGAGAGTGCTACCTTCGTACCCCTTCAGGCGCATGGCAAGGCCAAGCACCAGGGTGGTCAGGTGAATGCTGTGCCCCCTGGTCCAACACCAAACAGGTGCTCAGATCAGAAGTGGGGGAACAACCTTTAAAGTGACTTGAACGAACCTCAGACGCACAACCCGAGGGGGCGCGGGGGTTCAAGACTATTGGGTTTGCCTTACTCGACTTAGTTGCGAACGCAACAGATGCGTCCAAGTGAGATAAGGACTTTGAAGGTTGGCTCGTTTCTGGTGCTGCAGCACCTGAGTCAACCTTATAAAGCTTACCATCAGCAGCGTGCATGATTGTGAGCGCATGCTTCTGGCTTGCTGCTGGCATAGCACGTTTGGGACGCATGGCCCGTGCTGCCTAGGACTTCTTCGTACTAGCCCGCTGGGGCGCGTAGTACTCAGAATCCAAATTCTCCTTGCCACTACAGCGAGTGAGTTTGTCAAAGACAGAGACCTTATGTGGCGCATCGGAGATAATGCACGGGGCATTAGCTGTGCCCCTGCTCCGTCGACGCATCTTCCTCGCCTGAGAGGGAGATGGCTGGGGAATGTGGTCAGCTGCACGTTTCTCCGAGGGATGCGCTAAACCGGTGGGCACATCTCGATTGCTGAGGACGTCAACAGAAAGGGAAGGCTGGATCGGCGCATCCCCTTCGGTGGTGGTGACAGAGGCGTCGACCTTGTGCACACAGACTCGGCGGGTCTTCTTCGGCTTTGGCAGCCGCTTCGAAGGACTCGCACTGCCTTCAGAGATGAACTCCTCATACGCCTGTTGATTGAGGCGTATGACCAGCGTCTTGTGGGAGGAGCCCACCTTCACATCGTCGGATTGTGACACAGCTTTCTCGGTGGAGGAGAAAGAGGTCCCCAGTAGAGTCGCCAGCTTGTTTGCCATTAAAATATTTTGATTGCAAATTTTAATACAAACAAAACAGTGTTATAATGTAGGACTTAGACGTAGTCCTAGGAGTACACTTTTGTTTAATCTGGATCCCTTGTGCCGATGGAGCGAGTGGTAATGTGTTGACTCCGTTGACGATCTGACGACGGTTATCGGTTCTCTGAAGGTTTGGATTGCTCTGGGTGCTGGAGCTTGCTGAGAGGAGGAAGATATTGAGTGTCTGTATCTGCCTCTCTGGTTGTGCGATGTCTCTGTCTGTCTATATATGTTCATCTCTGTGTGTGTGTAGGTCTGAAAGAAGAAAATGATCCCTCTATTTATATAGTCTGCAAGCTGGCTGCTCATGCGCGCATATATAGGATGCGCCTGGACGCGGGGACGCCACGTGGAGATTGTTGATGGAGGTGCATGGATGATGCGCCTTAATTGAGGGGTTGAATTCTTTATACTGCTGTTGTGGGTCGGTACGTAGCAGAGAAGAAGATCTTTCTGTTGCTGAGATCTTGGGTGAATCGAGTCAAATGACACGTGTTCATCGGCCCATGGCTCGGAGATCTCGGATTTGGTAGGGAATGATCTGGTAGGATGCACCTGGAATTGGGCGCATGAGGAGACTTTGGCTCGTAACCTTTGGGAGTCACGAACCATTCAGGGCGCATGGCTTTTGAGGCGCATGCGAAGCTTCAGTAGTGACTTTACTTCTGTCTTTTGGGATCAGAGAGAAGTCTGGGACGCATGGCTTTTGAGATGCATGCAGAGCTTCAGTAGTGACTTTACTTCTGTCTTTAGGGATCAGAGAGAAAGTCTGAGACGCATGGCTTTTGAGGCGCATGCAGAACTTTAGGTGCATGGCCGCGGAGGCGCATGCGAGTGGTTGAACGGCCACGTAGCTTGTAACCGCCGGAGGAAAGTAATGATGATGCTGACGTTGGCGACGCTTCGTTTTCTGAAAAAGTTGTCAACTGTTCAGTCCTCGAGAGGCGTGTTGCCAACTCTGTCAGAGTTCAGCATTTAATGTTCTTTGACAGGTGATGGGTTGTCGAGTGGGCGCATCGATCGGTGTTCCACTAGGCGCATGGGGCCGCATGGGGGCGCATGCTTGTGAAGCGTTTGGTACTGAGGGACGCGTCTGTGTGATGTACGGTCTGGCCGGCGCATCCACTCCGCTTTGACACGTCTTTTGGTACGACTGTTACGTTCTTCGAGTGCTTTAAATAGCCGTTTTTGACTTGGCTGAATTCGAAGCGTCAGGTTCATCCATTTAATACAAATTCATTGTACGGGATTCGGAGAGCCATCCACTTGGCGCATGGGTTTGATTTGCCCGGCCTATAAATAGTGACATGGACAGAGTTTGCTTCTCGTTCTCTTACGTCCTTCCGAAATGAACTTGTTTACTCGAGTACACTCTATTGATGAGATGCTCCCGAGGGTGAAGATGCGACGCATTGTCTTCATTGATGCACTTGAAGGTGACTGTTACATCCAAAAGTCGGAGTCGAGGGCTTCTGAGGCAGGCAGAAGGTACCTGTTGCATCCAAAGATCGGGATGCTCGAGCCTCATCTCCGTTATGTGAGAAGAGCCGCAGATCGGAATTACGGTGCTGCGACTTTGGAGGCTCTTTCTTCCTTCAAAGTGGGTGTTGCCCATTCTGGTTGTGTTGAAAGCTGCTCCTTTATCCGCGGTTTCGATTGCGATCTTCTTTTGCCTTTGGAGGCTCTTTCGAAGCCTCCCCTGGCCACAGGTTGGCTTACAAAGTACTCTTCTCTTCCTCGGTTTGGGGAGCTCTTCTCTTCCTCGGTTTGGGGAGCTCTTCTCTTCCTCGGTTTGGGGAGCTCTTCCTCCAGCTAGAGGGTTTATTGCCACCCTCGTTCTGCTCAATAAATGCTTTATTAGTCGAAGCATTTAGACGGTAGTGAGCCTGGCTGGAAGGGTGGCACATAACTGAGCTGCTGAAGGGATGCACATAACTGAGGATGCACATAACTGAGCTGCTAAAGGGATGCGCCCGGCTGGGTGCGCATGGTGGGATGCGCCTGACTGAGAGCGCATAGTGAGATGCGCCTGTTCGAGAACGCATGATGATGCTACGCCTGGCTGTAGACTTAGGGTCTTTTCTTTTTGTAGAAGTTCTCCTTTGTACAGCCCTTTTTAAGACATGTAATAGACTTTTATATGAAATAAAAATCTTCTTTTAATGTCTCTATTCTTGTTTTGCTGTGTCAAAGTACTTTGTCTGAACTTCCTGGCGCATGTAGTGTTAGGCGCATAGGATTTCTGATCGTGAAATTCTATGCTTCTACAGTGCTGCCTACTTTCAAAGAGTTTCAGGCCTCTTTTGAAAGAGAGACGGGCAAGAAGTTATTGTGTGTTCGGTCCGACAATGACGGCGAATACATTGGTCCCTTTGATGCGTATTACAGAGAGCAAGGAATACGACACCAGAAGACTCCGCCCAAGACACCTCAGCTCAATGGTGTAGCGAAGCGCATGAACAGGACACTGATGGAGAGGGTACGGTGTTTGCTGTCAGAAGCAAACTTGTCGGGCAGTTATTGGGGTGAGGCTCTTCTCACAGCTGCTTATGTTATTAATTTGTCTCCTAGTACTCCTTTGCAGGGTGATGTGCCTAACAAAGTATGGTATGGCAAAGAGCCGTCATACAATCACCTGCAAGTGTTTGGCTGTAAGGCCTTCGTACATGTACCGAAGGACGAGAGGACCAAACTTGAGCCGAAGACGAGGCGATGCGTCTTTGTCGGCTACGGTCGGGATGAGTTTAGCTATAGACTCTACGATCCGGTGGAAAAAAAGCTCTACAGAAGCAGGGACGTGGTATTCGTCCAGGATCATACCATGACCAACACTCAGGATTCCGAGACGTCTTCTGAGGCTGAGGAATTGCCTGAGTTAGAGTCATTTCACTTCGAGCAGTTTCCAGAGGACATCGCAGAGGATCCAATTATGGGGGAGCCAGTACATGGAGTAGCTCCCAACCTTGATCATCAGCCTGCTGATGGTGGTCAGGGTGTCCCTCAGGAGGATAAGCATGCCGGAGAGGCAGTTCCTGAAAGGGAGGAGGCTATTGGTATACAGCCAGCACCAGTGGCTCTATTGAGAAGGAGCGACAGAGATCGTCGACCATCTACGAGATACTCACCGGATGAGTATGTGCTATTGACTGACGAGGAAGAGCCCGAAAGCTTTGTAGAGGCTATGGAAGACGAACACATGTAGGAGTGGATAGAGGTCATGCAGGAGAAGATGAGTTTCTTGTACACTAATTCCACTTATGAGCTGATGCGGTTACCAAAGGGCAAGAAGGCTTTGAAGAATCGATGGGTGTTTAGAGTGAAGCAGACGGATGATGCTACTCACCCTCGATACAAAGCAAGGCTGGTAGTTAAAGGCTACGGTCAGCGGAAAGGCATGGATTATGATGAGATTTTTTTGCCTGTCGTCAAGCATTCGTCTATTCGGGTGGTGCTAGCATTAGCAGCCAGTCTCGACTTGGAGGTCGAGCAGATGGATGTGAAGACGGCATTCCTCCACGGTGATCTTGAGGAGGAGTTGTACATGGAGCAGCCAGAGGGATTCTGTGAGAAGGGCAAGTCACATTTGGTCTGCCGGTTGAGGAAGAGCTTGTATGGTCTGAAGCAGGCTCCGAGGCAGTGGTACAGGAAGTTTGAGTCGTTTATAGGGGAGCATGGTTATGCACGGACGACGTCGGACCATTGTGCATTTGTGAGGTATTTTGTCGAGGATAATTTCATCATTTTATTGCTCTATGTTGATGATATGCTATTAGTGGGTCGGAATGCCACTAGGATAGCGGAGCTGAAGTGCCAACTGGGTACGGCCTTCTCTATGAAGGATTTGGGCACAGCGAAGACTATTCTTGGGATGGAGATCAGCCGAGAGAGAGAGAGTCCAAGTTGCTATATTTGTCCCAAAAGAAGTACATTCACCGGGTACTTCAGCGTTTCGGGATGAACGGGTCGAAGAAAGTGAGTTGTCCCTTTGCGGCTCACTTTAAGCTCACTGAGGAGCAGTGTCCATCTACCGAGGACGAAAAGGAAGATATGGAGCGGGTTCCATATGCCTCAGCTGTAGGAAGCCTTATGTATGCTATGGTGTGTACGAGGCCAGATATTGCTCATGCAGTTGGTACGGTTAGCAGGTATCTTTCAAATCCTGGAAGGGTACATTGGAGTGCGGTCAAGTGGATTCTACGATATCTTCAGGGCACTGCTGGTTGGAGACTTTCCTTTGGTGGTGACAAGCCGAAGCTGGTTGGGTATACCGACGCTGATATGGCTGGAGATGTAGACACGAGACGATCGACTTCGGGCTACGTAATGATGTTTGCGGGAGGAGCGGTGTCGTGGCAGTCGTGATTGCAGAAGTGTGTTGCCTTGTCGACGACAGAGGCAGAGTACATTGCGGCGACGGAGGCTTGCAAGGAGTTGCTGTGGATGAAGAAGCTGCTGCAGGAAATGGGACTGAAGCAAGAGCAGTATACTTTGCTTTGCGACAGTCAGAGTGCTATTCACCTTGTGAAGAATCAGACGTTTCATAGCCGGTCCAAACACATCGAGACTCGGTATCATTGGATACGAGATGTGGTTGAGAAGAAGGACGCAGAACTTGAGAAGGTTCATAATGATGACAATGGAGCAGAGATGCTCACGAAGGTTCTACCGAGGGGAAAGTTTGAGTACTGCAGGCAGATCGTCGGAATGACGACCTCCTCCACATAGTTGTGAAGGGGGAGATTTGTTGGAGTGGATGGGGTTCCCAACCTATGTGGAGAAGACCCCGGAGTGCGACGAGCGCCGTCTGTGTGTCAGAAAAGCTCGGGGAGGTGACGAGGCCAGTCGGAGTCGACGGAGACACTCGGGAGCTGCCAGAGGAGCTGCTGGAAGGAAGAGGGAGAGTTCGGGCCGAACTCTGCCCAGGGGAGAGTTCTGGCCGAACTCTGCCTCCCTGTTCTAGAACCTTGCTGGAAGGAGAACACAGAGTTCACTGCCTCCCTGTTCCAGAACCTTGCTGGAAGGAGAACACAGAGTTTTGGCTAAACTCTGTGTGTCGGGGCTGAGCGGATTTTTAGGATAATTTCTCACCGTTGGATCATATCTGATGGTTCAGATTTTGCTGCGGATTAGGGGAGTTAATATTAGGTTATTCCTAACCCTAATCATAGTAGACAACATAAGAAAAGAGAGAGGAAGGAGACAAGAGTGCTATTACAACTTTAGAAGAGAAGACGGAGGATTGAAGGTCTTTTTCGAAGGAGATTCGGATTCGGATAATCTCTACTTGTCGTTCTTGTTCTTCGTAGCCTTGTAATCATTGTTCTTGCTTCCAAGTGTTGTGGAAATTCGATTTGGATCGGGAGAAGTTTGTAGAGGGTGTAATTCTTCTATTTCATTAGTGGAGGCTTCTCAGGGTTGGACTCCGATCGTCCCGTGGTTTTTTCCGCAAGGGTTTTCCACGTCAAAAATTCTCTGTGTCTGCGTGGTTTGTTTTTGGTGTTTTGGTTCGTGCGTTGTTTGCTCGGTTCTCTCGCAGGTACTCTCTAGTTTGGGGAAAGGTTTTCGCGTTTCTTTCCCAACAGCAACCACTACATAATTCTATCCATATCCAGATGCTTCAACTACACACAAGATCCATACATAAATTAACAATAGATGAACAACTAACTAAGATGTTCATCTATTGCTAATCTATCTTGTTTGCATAGTTTCAAACAATTTTTTTTTTACATCAGAGACATACTTTTCTCGTGTCGTCGTTCAACCGACAACCTAATTTTTGAAGTTGGTATGGAATCCCTTTTGGATTGAGACCGTCCACGTAGAGCTCCTTCAGCTTTCGTGCTGATAACGTATTATAAGAATGGAAGATAAAGAGACTATTTGCAACCGAATAGAATTACTCTAGACTTCTCTTATTAAGAATACATATAAAGAGGAGGGAATATAATCATAAGGGTGGTTATAGATAAGATAAGGGGTATCCCTACTTTTAAATTAATTACACTGACCATCCCTCCTTTAGAATTTTTTTAAAAATAAGGGTAGTTAGTGTTATAATTTTTATTTTTTTTATCTTAAAGTACGTAGGGTTATCCTGTGTAAATAAACATAAAACATGGGCGTGATTAGTGTAGTTAGTTTAAAGTAGGAGGTACCCCGTGTTATAAATCCAAAACTTATAAATAGTTAGTGTAAATAACCCTCCAATCTTTTTCCATTCTTGAAATTATACATGGGTCTAATTTAGGGGTGTGCACATTTGACCTAAACTGAATTGATTTTTTTATTGAACTGATAGTCTGGTCGGATTGGTTTGGCTAGACTTTTTAAATAACCGACCGACTTGGTTTGGCTACGGTTTTGTCATTTCAAAAACCGTTTAAAACCGAATCAAATCGAACCACTACTAACCGTTTAAAAAAGAGGACTCGTGTATTTTTTTTGTCATATATCAGAATGTTTGAAGGAAGGTATCATGCTCATCCCACACATGTTACGCTCAACAATTAATAGATATTACAGTAGTAGTATGCTATTTTGGGACTTATTTATTTAGAATTCCTTGGTGGTGGTTGTATTGCCGTACTGCTTCTCACTAAAAGATGTCAATTCTATTGGTATCTTACTGGAAATGAGAATTTCGTTTACCAAATGATGGGTTAGTAGCTGACCTGCCCTTTGATTGTTTGGACTGGTGGTGGCTATAAGAGCAAGGTATACGCTGGGACTATTCTGTATGCACTTCTTGTTGAAGAGGAGGGAGTTGTTGACGCTCTGCACATTGCTGTGATCAAAACTGATTAGTCAAATTGAACCAAGTCGGTCGGTTTCAAAATCGAACCGACCAGTTGATTGGTTTGGTTCGGCTGTAATTATTTCCAAAACAGTTAACTTTGGTTCGGTTGCGGTTGTGACCAAATAGGTCGGCCACCGACCGATGCACACCCCTACCCCTAGTCTAATTAAACAAACTTTAATATTTTGGGCAATTTTGCAAAAAATAAGATTAAAAATTATATGCAAGGGACTTGTATCAATCTCTCCTCTCCCGATGTGGTTTCATCAAAGCTTCTTCTGTGGTTCTCTTCCCCGTAAGTTCCAGGAAATGGATTTCCGGCACCGGAGTTTCGTGATCTGGGCCATCTTGGCCTCGCTGTTGGCATCTGGAAATTGCGATCGAGACGACGACTTCCGCCGACCGTAAGTGGGTTCCCACCAAAATTCCCCCACATTTCCATCCCATTGATCCATATGTGCCTCTTGCGATTCTCGCCATATTCATCGATTTAGTCCCATAATGCCATGCCGTTTCTAGCGAAAGCTGCAATTTTTGCATTGATCTGTCAATTGCTATTCTTAATTTTTTTTAAAGCTGTTGTCTTTGCACATGAGAGGAAGCGCCGTCACTACAAAAAATAGGCGCCGTGTCCATATTGTGTCGTCTTGTATCTGTGTTGGATAGCACGAGCTTAAACTGCATGACCAAAATGGTATGCCTATCTAACGAGCAACTGGCCTCTATGAATTACTAGGGGTAGCCAAAACCGAAACCGAACCGAAAATCAATTCGGTTTGTTCGTTGGAATATTTCTATTATTTAATGTGTCGGGTTCAAAGTTGGGATCATGATTAAATTATATTAAAAATAGCAATTTTTATACAAACATTTATTGTATTTCATAGTTGGCGTCCAAAGTTGAACTAGTTGTTAAATTATCAAAGTTGGAGTTCAAAACATATACATAGAATTATTATTTTCAAAATATACATATTTTTAATCACAAAATATGCATAAAATTGAGGATATTTACATAATTGCATAAGTCTTATTCAGTTTTCGTTTTGGACCGAAACCGAACCGAATTCTTTTCAAACGAACCTAATCTCTTATTCGGTTCGGTTATGTTCGGTTTTCGATCCAAAACCGAATAACGCTCACCCCTAGGAATTACAGACACTCCAAAAATCTATGCCGTCTCATTATTGTGTCGGGTTGGGCACATATCGGACACGTCAAAAATACTCCAAAATGTGCTACGACAAACCAAATTAGATGCCGAATTCGTCTCCGAAATGTATCATGTCGTATCTATGCCCTTGCAATATATAGTGGCCTTCTAGGTTTTTGTGGAATAGAAGGTTTAATTTAGGTCGTCACCTGGTCCTTTCTTTTTGCTCCACAGCCAAACTCACTCAGATGGGAAACATGTAGAACTCGGACATTACAAATTTTCTTTTGACACCCACTCTCAAGTTGGGTGCAGTTAAATAAAAAGTGGTGCTCATTGATCAATCTTGATCTAAACCACAACTAAAAGATGCAATATTATTTTTCTCCTCAAGAATGGAATATGAAGATTGTTTTTATCGATCTTCAGTTGGCGGAGTTGTCCTAGTAGCTTTCATGCTGTTTGACCCACTAATTCGACTTGTCATACCTGCCTGACTTCATCCAGTCATCCTTACTCCTGTACATGTTGCCAACACCAATAAGGGGCATGTTTTTGATAAGGTTCTAAACGGCGGTAGGCGGGTGCGCGCGGAGAAAGTCCGCCTACCGCCTAGGCGGTCGATACATTCTGAACATTTTAAAACTATTTTACTACTTTTGTGTGTGTGCATAATATGTATATTTTAAGGGTGTTCCATGCATAACTAAGTTGTAAAACGAAGATTTATAAAGTTTTAGTTTTGTAAAAGTGAACCACAGGCCCATAATGCTTACAAAACTTTTTTGGCCAAAATATCTTGTTAGGTATTGCTCCGCCTAGGCGCCCGCCTACGCCGCCTCACCTCCGCCTATGCCGCCAATCTCCGTTGGCCGCCTACTCCACCGCCTACCGAAAAGCGGTGCGGAGAGAGACCGCCTACCGTCTAGGCGGCCGCCATTTAGAACACTGATTTTTGATGATACCAAGCTCCGGTACCATGTTTCTTTTCTTCCAAGGATCGGCTGATACTGACGTATCAGCATGTCTGTTCTGCTACCGATCCCATCAATATTGAAATTAAGGCTCTTTTTCATGATCAATTCAACAAAAAAAAGTTAAAAGAAGAACATAGAAGTTTGGCAAAAAAAATGTCGACACAAGATTCGGTAATGCCAAAGATCAACATGCTACAATGCGCCGATAAAATTTCTTATCGACATATTGTAACCACTACCATTTTTCAATATTGTATGCTGTAAATTTGCAATGTTAATACATATTAGTATTATTTCACTCAAAACATATTGTAGGGTACTTTGACAGACAAAGCAAGTAAATAAACTACAATATGTATTAAGGTGAACGATCAACAATGTTAACTATTATTCTATTGAAAACCAAATGGAAACAACAAATAATACATACGATAATGTCTAAATGTATTTTTTTGAATTTTTAAAATAATTTCTTATTATCTTTTGACTTATGAAACCAATAACTCTGATCCGAAACTGCTGAAACTGCCAATATAGATACTCATAAGTCCAAAACTGATTTTGATACCTATACTGCTAACTTTAGTGTTTTTAGTTACATCAAGGGAAGATACAAAACTGGGCTCTCCTCTTTTTCTGGACCAAGCCAACTAAGTTAATGTTAAAATTGATTCTTTCATATCGAGCTACCTCAAAGTTGGTAGGTTTCAAGAAGTAGATTTTTTTTTAATGTAACAGGTTATTAGGATTCTTTCTCTTTCTTGGGAAACTCACCCAATGCATTCATCTCATCCGAATAGTTATTTTATTAATAGAGGTTTGTAATCCTAAAGAATTCAAGAAGAAAGTTTCTATTTGGAACTTGTCACAACTTCTCGTCAAAATTTAATCCTCAACCCTCATCAAAGCTGTAGAGTTTGGGTGCAGTGGGAGGGACTTTAACGGACTGCAATACTTCTTAAATTAGCATAACATAATGATAGTTGGGCATCTAAATTGCCAATTCACTTCCTTGGTCATACTCTATAGTTCTTGATCCAGTATAAATTAAACTCAGTTTCTCTGGATACTTCTAAACTATAGATCTGAATAAGCTGTTAGCATCCATGTCCCTTACAACTAATATGTCATATTTGACATCATTGCTGTTTTAAGTGTTTGCATATACACACACGAAAGATGTAAAATAGATGGAAGTAGGTATGATGACACTATAATAGTAAATATGACATATAAATGATGCACCAAGGCTTAAGGAGCACGGATGAAAGTCAAGGTCCACTTACAAATTCTGCATTATTAATTAACGGTACTTTTGCTGATGTTAAAATGCAGCATTTTAGCATGCATCCGGGTTCACTAATTCACAGTATATCAAATGCTTGAAGACTAATGCGATTCTTGGCCTTGCACCATAAATACTTCATGATATTTATTTTATTGGTTTACTTACATATTTTGGACCGCTTCCAATGTTAACCATGAGTAGTCTTCTTCCTGTTTACCCCTACAGAATTAGAACAGAGGTACTTCCCCTCATCCTGTAAATATACTACCTTATAATCTGTGTTTTGATGACAACATTTCTCCTTGGTATTGCTAGGGCATATAATACAATCGTATTGAAAATAAATGTTGCTACTTGCTGTTTGTTTCTTTTGAGCCTTAGCATTTAAACTGTGTACCAGGACCCTTTTTCTCCATTTGTGACAGTAGTCGATTACATTCTTTTAATGATGTTAGTTTCTACAGGTTTCCCATTGTTGAGCCAGATTCTGGTCATACCAAACTTCGTCTTTCAAGAGAAGGCCTGGAGGCAATTCAAAGAATCAAAACACCTATAGCAGCTGTTGGCGTAAGTTGTACTTGTACTTTTATCCTCTTACACTAGATGGCATTGAATCATGCAGCTAGTTTATGGACTTTATCAGCCCAATGCATTACAAAAGTAACATCTTTAACATGATACTTCGGACAATTTAGTTCTGCTGCTATGGAAATACTACTATTTTTGCTTTTGTACTTTCAAGTTTTGACCAAATTTTAGCAGATAGAAGGTAGAAGATAGAAATGGATATGCTAGATTGATCCATGTGGATTACCCTAGATTTTGCTAGAGATTGTGGAGCTTGATCAGATTTTGTACCAATATATTATTAGGGATATTTCGGTTAATTTGGCTGAAGTCGGTGATCGCGCTAATCTCTGCCTATAAATAGGCCTCCATCTCTTGTGATTGCAACATTAAATAATAAAAATAACGTGTGGCCGTGAACGTAAGAGAATATCCGAATCACGTTAAATCTTGTTGTTGGTGATTGTTTTTCTCTTGTTGGTACCATGTTCCTAACAGATTTTTATGCCATCTGCAGTGATTATCCTGCATCTACGTCTTCCTCTCTCCACTGAGTCATAGAGCAGTAGTAAAACCAAAGATCTCTAGGTCACAGTCCAGACATAAACATCAATTTTGCTCGATACTGATATCAGTCTTTCTTTTGCCACTTATGGTAACTGAATTTAGAAGTACTTATATGATTACTTTTTTGTTCTTTAATGATTAACACGATTTTAACCAGGCTGAGCTACAATCAGACCTCTGTCAAGACCTATATGGTTATAACAGTTTTAATGTTATGCTTTCTTCTAAAAGAAGAATCTTGATATATGGGAATTGCGCCTGAAACTGGATGGCTAATTCCCAAGGTTCCAGTACATACTTGTTTAATTTTATGTGTGATCTTGACCTACTTGATTAGTAAAACATATCATGTAAACATGAATATATTTTAAAGAAATGCTTCTCATACTTGCCCTTTCCGTACTCGTGTGGCACTTTCTCACTGACATATGAGCTAGGGTGTGTTGCATTTGACTTAGCCTTATGTGAATGCAACTGTAGGTCAGGGGCTCTTTCTCTGACCCATATGTGAATGAGCTACTGAGAGGCTCCCACGGATATGGACATAGTTTTCTATTATCAATTGAGTTATAAAATGTAACTGAATTATATTATTAGACTTTGTGGAGCTCTGGCATAAATCTATCACATTTATACAGCATTTTCTTAATTTGTACGTGATTATATTATGTATATGCAGTTTTTTATTTGTACTTCTTAGTTTGTTCGCTATTATACCAAACATTTCAACCTCTTTTCTGTTGCCTGTACAGACACACTTGGTTATCTGTACCATTGAAAGCAAAAGTGGAACTTGATATTGGGACTGTTTGTACCGTGAACTGTGATCAACACATTGTATTCTAGCACTGTAGTTAACATTAGTGAAAATTCCTCTCAATGAAAGGACTATACACTATAGTATCACATGATGTACTATGCATGGATATAATGCCTATAATGTGTTGACAGTTTGAAAACAAGCACCAACGTGCAAGCCATTACATGATCCCTTGATGTGGAAATCTACCTAACAATATGAATGGTTCATCTCATCTACCAAATGTTTGTGTGGGGTTGCCTGTGCAGGTGCAAGTGGGTTGGGTAAAACCGGATCCGACCTGGCCAATTATAACCCTACCTGCACGCTAATCTACACCTAGGAGCTGTGTATGTGTTTAAAGTCTAGACCTGCTGCCAATTGGGCATAATCTTTTTGGATTGATCCCAAGAACCTAAACAAACCAGATTGACCTGACTGAATTATTTTATAAGTTGAAGTGCAGCTATAAACTTCAACACTACTGATAAAAGACCCCATCCCCGTGCACATGCACTCGAAGTCTGTTTCTGTCTGATCTGTATCTAAATCGTAGGTCTGAAGTCCATTTGGGTTGGGTACAGACCAAACTTTACCTATCCTAAACCCTATCCACTTGCACCTCCGTTGCTTGCCAATTGAATGTATCTTTTTGTCTATGCTTTTCCATAGCCAAACCTATTCTGATATGGGTATAATCAGTAGAATGAATAAGTATATAAAATGTAATTTCAAGCCAAAGTCAAAGAGAAATGAGGGTGAGTCCGTATAGATAGACAACATATACCCAAAAGTGATACCTTTCGGTATATAGGATAAATTATTTATCATGATGGAAAGATTGAGAAGGATGTCATGCATAGAATTAAAGCAAGATGATTGAAATGAAGGACTACTTCTGGAGTACTTTGTGATCGTAAGATATCTCTGAAGTGGAAGTAAAAATTCTACAAGATTCTTATAAGACCAACCATGTTTTATGGATTAGAGTGTTTGGCAATTAAGAAAAGTTAGTGTAGTCGAAATGAGAATGCTAAGATGGATGAGATACAATACATTAAATGATATGATAAGAAATGAGTGTCCGTGGGAAGTTTGAGGTGACGGCAATTAATGACAAGATGGAAAAAAAATTGACTTAGGTGGTTTGAACATGTGCAAAACAGACCAATAAAATCTCAGAAGTGATAATATAGTAGTTAATGTAGCTTCTAGGATTAGAGATATGCCTAGATGAATATGGTTCGAAGTATTAAAGAAATATATTGATTTTGTTAGCGTTATATAGGACATTGCCCTTAACAGAGCCAAATGGAAATGGAAGAAGAGGATTCAAACAGCTGACCCCAAGAATTTGGGATAAAGGCTTTGTTGGTGTTATTGTTGTTGTATATAATGAGATAGATCCTACATACAACACAGTGGCTTAATTTTCATTTTTTTGCACAAGAACCTGTAGCAATGATCAAGCGGTTATGTTTAGTGGAAAGTTGGTGGCATTAGACACAATGACAGACTGAAAGTTTGTGGATAAGTAAAAGAAATGGATCTCTATGCTTTTTCTAGGTTGGGATAACTCTATCGGCGTTTTCACTTCGAATATTAGATTGAAAGAAACTATCTATGTACAACTTTGAGATGATGCAGGAACCTTATTCTGCAGATTTTGAAGGAAGAGTGATACTCTTTGAGTTTTGAGGTATTCATGTTGATATTGGCATGCTTTACTTTGTACTTTGGTTGGGGTTTGTGATGCGGTTATAACAGGGTTACCCTTCCCAGCACACAAGATAAAGACGGAGACGGAGAATGGAAAGGGGTCATCCATGAATGAAATTCTTTCTGGTCTCTGCTCATAAGATATGTTAGAACTTTGAAGGTATGTGTTCAGATGTAGGGTATGCAGTTAACTTATGGAAAACAACAACATGCTACATTTTCTACTTTTACCACCTCTCTTTTTACTATGTCCTATCTATGCTCTCTTCTGAAGTTTCCAGAAATGCTAGTGATTTGCACATCCATTCCCTAGTTCCTCTTAAAGTCCCCCCACCAAAGTAGAGTTTTGGGGTAGCTTGTTTGAATCACATACACCCATTAAGGGTCACTATCTTCTGCTCTGAGTTGAATCATCTTCATGAGTCCTCTTGAAGTTTCATGAATCTTATTAAAACGAATTTTGAAGTAAACATATGATATTAAGCAAATAAATGATTACAAATATGGTTTCTTACATTTGAGGTTATAGAGAGTAAATAGTCTATTTACGTAGTTTGTCATTTCATAATGGCTACTGCTTCCTCTTTGATGCCTTTTGGGTTTGTCCTCTTTTTTAATCAGTAATTCTTTGCATGTAGATTGGATTTTTTTCATGTGTGTTTGGTATGTAAATAGCATTTCTGGCATAATCACTGTATGATACGAAGTGATGCTGCTGCTGTATGTGATCATTGACATAAATGCACCTACCTATGATGCATTATTCTATCAAAAGCTTCATCATAATTTTATGATTTTATCATCGTAGTTTGATTTTTATCTCAGGTAATTGGTCCATACCGCTCGGGCAAATCGTTTCTTCTTAATCAACTTCTCTCCCTTCCATGTGATAAAGGTGCATCCTTCTGTTTTGCTTGTTAAGTTTTTATACATGATATTTATGATATCTTGGTATTAGTGTTGTTAGTAATTATTTACTGAACTATTGGGGGATGTTCACTTACAGGTTTTGGTGTTGGACATATGCGTGATACCAAGACAAAAGGTTATAAGTTTATAAAGCTCTGAATTATTCACTGTCCCTTCGTTTCTGAGGCTAGTTCGTTCATAGCTTGAAGCTAGTTTGTTCATAGCTTGCTTGTTTTATATCCTGCAAACTTCATGCTTTCTGCTGATTGGCTTAACTATTACTGATAAACAAACACTTCTATGTTGCAGGAATATGGATTTGGGGCACACCAATGGAAACAATTATTGAAGGAGAAAAAGTGTCTGTTCTTTACATAGATACTGAAGGATTTGAAAGTGTTGGAAAATCTAATGTGTATGATGACAGGTAAGACACTTAAATAAGTCTCTTGCTTGAATTTCTGCAGTTTAACTTGCTGACATATGTATCCCACAGGATCTTTGCTCTAGCGACAGTTCTGAGTTCTGTGCTCATATATAATTTGCCTGAGACGGTTTGTTCTCTATCTGGCGGCAAACAATCTTGGCCTTTATTGGGCACCGAGTAATTACGTCCAAAGTTTTGTTTAAGCTAGATTAAATGTATCCTTTTTTGAGTTAATCATTTTCTTTGTTGGTTGTAGATACGCGAGGCTGATATTTCTCGCTTGTCTTTTGCTGTGGAAATTGCAGAAGAATTCTATGGCAGGTTTTGTCTGCATTGCTAGATGATTGCATGCTTCTTTCATTTTTGTTATTCTCTGCTAACTACACGTTGACTTTGTTCTTCTAATTATCCATGGCCAACAGAGTGAAGGTAATATATTCAAGTCATTGTGTGAGGTTGGATGTATTGTATATAGATAATCATATTTAAGGTTGGTGCTATGCAGGGGCAAGATGTTGCTTTTCAGCCTGCTAAGCTCTTGTGGCTTATCCAGCGAGATTTTTTGCGTAAGTTCAGAATGTTTCTTGCCAAAAAAGTTACTTTTGGAACACTCTTGACATCCACTTGAAAAGATCCTCACAACAACAACAACGTCTTTATCCCAACTTGAAAGATCTTTGCAAAATGAAGTTTCTGCTTCTTTGTGTCAGCTCTTTGAAAATATATTAACCAATGGCATTTCTGATTGCTGTCCTCTCAGTCACATACCTTATGCTCTTTTCATTTGTTGGTTTTACCATCTTACAAAGTTACTGATCAGTGATCCACTAGATATGGAAGTTTAAGGCTATTCTTAAAGACAGACTTTATATGCTATTGTACATTCAAAAGTGTATTCTTAACTTTTATCTGTTCGTGTGCTCTACTTTATGGGTCCGTATGTTGGACAGTTGTGAAATTTAACATGTCTTTAAAGTGAGGGTAATTGAAATTCGAAAGTTGAGATGGATGAGTGGGAATACATTGAAAGATAGAAGTGCATTTGTATAAAGTTGGAGGTGGCATCAGTTGAGGATAAGAACAGAGAAAACAGTTTGAGATGGTTTGTACATGTGCAACAGATACCAATAAATGCATTGGTCAGGAGTGATAGGCTATTAGTCAAAGGAACTGCTAGAGCTAGGGTAGACCTAAAAGAACTTGGATTGAGGGTTTGGAAAAGAATGTCTTTCTCCAATGTGAAAGAGGAAATGACTCTTAACAGGTTGAATGGAAGTTAATAATTCATGTAGCCAATCACAATTGGGTTAAAGACTTTGTTTGTTGTTGTATCGCGTGCTCTAGTGGTGCCAATGCATGACGCTTGCACTGTTTGATAGATGACTATTGAGGTGAAGGTCGAGGCTACAGAGAACAAAAAAAAAAAAAAACTGTGGAGAGAGTTAGGGAACACATTTGTGTTCTTATCCCTTGTAGTAATATATTCTGCAATAACATAAAATAGGAAGGTGTTGGTAGCAACAATATAGAGCTAGAACCAATGAAGATATGCGTTATGACATAGCAGGAAGACTCCTTCTATGTAGTAGAAGATTCAGCTTCCTCAAGTATTATCATATTTATATTTATAGGTAAATAGGTTATCCCCCTATCGTCGTTGTTGTAGCACTTATTTCTTGACTTAAAATTTTGGACTAAACCATTAAGAAGGACCAAAATACCCAAGCATGTTGTAGGGCTCAATCAAAGCTGGCAGCGCTGAAAGGGACAGGATGTTGACTGTTGCTGTTTGTATTGTTTCTTGTCGCCAGATCTGGTGGCCGGTGGGGGTGAGGTGGGGTGGGGGTGTCAGGTGACGAGGGGGAGAGAGATACGGTATTATTGCCTTTTTTGTCTATTTAAATCTCATAACAGGTGTTCCTACATATATTATTTCAGGAAATGTATAACCTACTATGAAACATTGACATGGGCAGGGCACAAACATATCAAAGGTTACTTACTAGGGTAGTCAGATACATTACAACAGTGGCACATAAAGAAATATATATTTTCTGGGTACGAGTCCCCCAACATAATTACGGGTCGGAGTGAAGCTTTAGGAGTCCTGATCTGGAGGAGGCAAGTGGGCTGTGGACGAATTGGCTGAGGGCTGGATCTAGAGTTGGTTGGCCGAGGCTTATGCGTGCGTCGACTCCTTCGGATTTGAAATGAAGGTGTTCATGCAAGAGTCGTTTCCCTGTAGACGCCCCTGCCCTTCCGATGCCTAAATTAGTCGAGGCAGTAGAAGTATGGAATGGACTAGCCAAGTTACTGATGGGAATATTACCTCTCCTCCGCGTATAGGGGTATTTATAGGCAATTGGGGAAGGACGTTCGAAATGACCCGACTGTCCCTGGGACAACTGTAAAGGGTGGGACTATTTGTGTGAGCTAGTCCCCGCTTTACCCCATGCCCTGACCGTGTCAGGATGCCGCCGAGATTTGGCAGATTGAACTGCAGGTTTGTGCTGCACTTTTGTTAGGGACTGGGTGCAAAGAAGTGTCACTAATGCCCTCGGGCTGTCAGCTAGTGTTAGGTGGCGATCTGTGGTTGGTTGGCTTCAGATGACCTGGCGGGGAGGTGTGTGTTGTCTGGTCCCCATCCCTCCTCCACCTCTTTGGTTAGGCGCATGGGCCAGGGACTAGCCAAATGTCTATATGTCGCTTTAGGTCATTGTCGGGTGTCACGCGGGTGACTCCAACTAGTTGGTCTCTGGGAGACATACTGATACTCTGGTGCGTGCGAGATGATCCTTAGCCCTGCTCCTCCTCTTTCGTCAGGTGACTCAGACATGCGGCGAGGAGACTGGTGTCCTGGGTGGTGAATTGTCCGGAGTGCCCCCCACTTTGTCCAGGAGTTGGTGAGGGACAGACACATGATTGGTCACGTGCTGGCCTGAGTGTAATGGTAATTTCCTGAGTTATTTTGGTAGGTTGGACCGGCCTCCTCAGGTGGGACGGGCCATTGGATTTCTCTGGACGGGCAAGGTACCCCATCAGATTTAACTATCAAAGTTTCAAGTTTTATGAGCATGAAAATGCATTGTTAATAATACATTTGATGTATACATTTAGGTTTGATGATCATCAAACCTTTCATACATTGGTCTATTTGGCGTCTTTAGGACAGTTTTTGGGTCAATCCTCCCATAAATAATTGCATCTTATGTGAACATGATATAAGTTCTTTATGTATTCATTTAAATCTTTATTTTGATGTCTTACAAAACGTATAGGTTAAAAGTGTCCAAGAAGTGCCCTTAAATAATATTGTAAAAATTTAGATCTCTCCAAGTATGGATACTTTTGGCTAGTAACAGAGACATCTCTGAGGACTAGGAGTGCCCAAGTACGTAAATGTCTGCTACAGGCAGAGATCCTTGATGGCATTGTCTTGCTACACAAGCCGCACTAATAGTTTGAATCTGTAGTTCTAAATTTTTGTTCAAAGTTACCTCAGAGAATATTTGTGGGTGAATTATTCTTACAAATTACAAGTTGCAAATATTCGGATGATTGACTTGTCATTGATTCTGTTGGAACTTTATAAATAACACTAAGTTCTTCCTGATGTAACTGTGATATATCCCCTCTCCTTTTCTTTTGTTACATAAAGTGGTGAAAGCTCTTTTTTCAACTTCACAATTCCTTTGGTATAATATGTGGAATATTTGATTCTCATCAACTTGTACCTTATGTGCTATAACAGAAGGGAAATCTGTTCAAGAAATGGTGAATGAAGCTCTCAAACTTGTACCAAACAATGATGGTCAGTTAAATAAGTTATATGTAGCACCTGATTCCTGTTCATTTTGGTAGAGACATATATCAGTTGTGACACTAAATCATTGCTTACTACTGCAGGAGACAGAAATATTGATCAGGTATCGTAACACCTTACCATCCTATATTTGTTGAACACGATGAAATATCAGTTACCATTTCCATTTATCTTGTTATATAGGTAAATCAGATTAGAGAATCCCTTGCACTCATGGGTGATAATAATACAGCATTCAGCCTACCACAGGTAAGGTTCTTTCTTATTATATATATATTTTTTCACAATATCTAAAATGATTCTATTATAATATGTTTTGAGTTACCAAAAATACATAGATGTCCTCCTTGTACTCGGTGTTCTCTGATGTTTCTGAGTTACTTTGCATGTGATAGTTTCTTTATGTTTCCAACAAACGATTTTATACGCTTGCCCTTATACTCTATAATTTTGTGTCATGTTTCTTCATAACATATGGTCAATAACTGATCCAAGGGTTGTGGCTTGTGAGTGTGAAATCAATAAATTAAATTTGGCAATACAACTCGTAGAAGAATCATCATTTGCAATGTTAATATGATCAGGGAATAAAAACAAAAGAAAATGCAACAGTAGGCTTGTCACTGTATGGTTTGAATAAGAAGTTGGAGCTCCTGTTATTCTTATCACAGTTGTAAAGAGGCATATAACCAAGCTGATGATTGAGAGAGAACAACCACCAAAATCAATAAGGCTGTGTTTGATTGGACTTTTTTTCCATGGAAAATATTTCCATCACAAATTTTCCACCAATTGTAGTGTTTGATAGCTTATATTTTCCATGGAATTATTTTCCAAAAAACTAGCATTTTCCATATTTTCTTCTAAAATGGTGGAAAATGAAACTTGTCCAACCCATAGGAAAATATCATTTTCCATGGAAAATAACTATTTCCGTGGAAACTAATGACAATCAAACACCAAAATTAAGTTTTCCATAGAAATTTTTTAAAATTCCATGGAATTTTTTTCCTAGGAAAATCATTCCATGGAATTAATTTCTTTTTCTCATATTTTCCACCTTGCAATCAAACACACCCTAATAATTGTAATTCAGTTACACATATAATTTGTTCCCTTTTCTACAGTACTAGTATGATTAACACTTAGAAAGAGAAAATTGACGGCCTAGTTTGGGAACAAAGTTTGCTAAATGGAGTTAGATATATTTTGGAGTTTGGAGATTCGAAACCAGGGTTTGAAATGATGAAACTCCATTGACAAACTGTAGTTCCATTAAAGTTATGAGAAGTTTCGGAGGTTTGAGGTAGTATTGGAGTTTATAAAAAATGGCGAAATTGGAGTTTAGAATGGAGTTTCGTAAAAGTTGTCATATTGGGGTTCTGCTAACTTCACGTTTTGGAGTTATAGAGATTGTCATTCAAAAACACTCCCTAACGCACCAAAGTTCCGTTTTTTGGAGTTTGGAGGCCTAACTCCACTAAACCTCAGCCTCCAAACTCCAAAAAAACCCAGTTCTTCCCAAACCCTGTTCTCAAATGCAACAGAGACGGTCCCTTAAGGAAGCAATAGGGACTGCTCATAATCTTGGATTGGAACCAAGGAACCCCTACTGTCTGATTCTGTTAAAAACCAATGCAAGGTAAAAACTCCAAACTCGAACTCTGCTGGACCCACAGAACATTTGCCACTGTCGGTCGACCAGTCGGCTGAATGGCCTGGAGCAGAAAGTACTCTTGCTGCTCCTTTATCTCTGTTTCTCTTTGTTCTTCACTACCATCTTCTATTGTAGTCTTCTTCAGTGGGCGATTTTTAAGCCACCAAGGCTCGACTTTTCGGTCGACCAGTCTGCTGACTAGCCTGGAGCAGAAAGTACTCTTGCTGCTTCTTTATCTCTGTTTCTCCATGCCTTCACTACCGTCTTCTATTGAAGTGTTCTTCAGTGTTGGATTTTGGGCCCCGGTCTCCATGTGAGTTTCTACTCCAACTTGGATGTGCCGACGAGCTTCCAAGATACTCCTGAACCACACGATTCTTTTGATCATGGCTTTTCTAATTTGGTACTGAAGCTCATGCAAGCTCAGAATTCTATCATGCCTTTCATTGTAATTTTGCTGCGACTTCTGCATCTGCCCCTCAACTGCAATATGGACTTTTTGCGGCAAAGCAACTTAGAAGAGTATGATATATTGCAATTGTATATTATGATTCTCCAAATTATTGCATAAAAAATGAACCCAGTTAAGTAGTGATCTGAAGGACAAGGTGCTGGAGATGGGATTTTCTTAGTTTTGTTGTGCATAAGACAAGCCAAATACAAAAAAAAAAAACGTGGGTTTGAACTGTTGCATGGACAGAAATACTATATGCACATGGCACTGAATTGGTGTGTCCTACAGGTTTTGGAGTGTCTTTGTCATGTCTGATACATATCTGACACGTACGGGATACAATAAGGAAATGGTTTTGGAGTATTCATGCTTCATAGTGTTTTAGTCAAAAGGTGGGGAAAGAGAAGTGGCATCTATGAATATTATTCATGGGAACCATGAGACTGAAAATGCTTACTTTTGTTGGCAATATTTCCTTCAAAAAACCAGTGGAGTGGAGGAATAAAGGAAATTATAGGTTAATAGTCAAATGAATATATAAAACTCGACCTATGATTAAATATATTGTCATTCCATGATAGAAAAGTGTGTTATTACTTGTTTTCTGTTCCTATATAGATATTGGAATATCGTGGAGTGCAGGTTCCTTTATTACGTTATCCATTTATACCTACAGAAAACAGTAACTATGGTTGAATTGTTTGACAGCCTCATCTTCAAAGGACAAAACTGTGCGATTTGAAGGATAATGAGCTTGATCCTACATATGTTGAGAAAAGGGAACGTTTGAAACAACTTGTCACTTCCACCATACGGCCGAAAATCGTGCAGGGAAAAACTCTTAATGGAAAGGAGTTTGTAACATTTCTAGAACAGGTATTCTTCAATTGACTGCCTATGATTATAGTTTGAGTTCCACATTATGATCGATAATTTTAAACTATCATTTGTACTCTATTTGCACTTTCCACCAGCTATTCACTTAAAATGCAGGCTCAAACATAGTAAAATATAGTCTTATATTAACTTAATGGTGTTCAGATTCTTGAAGCCTTGAACAAAGGAGAAATTCCTTCTACAGGTTCTCTTGTTGAGGTTTTTAATAAGGCGATTCTAGAACGGTGCATGAAGTTATACAATCAAAGGATGGACAAGGTTCATCTACCAGTAGAAGAGAACAGGCTACAGGAGGCTCACGAGGAATCGAAAAACGAATCAAGAAAGCTCTTCGAGGAACAGCATTTTGGTCGTCATTATGCTGGACAGTCTATTATTAAACTAGATGATGAGATACAGAAGGTATGATTGGATGCTTGCTGTCATATAATTTTTAGTTGAGTTAAATCTTGGATCATTGATCTAGTGATCCTGTTTTCGCAAATCTTGGAGTGCATAATGCAGAAGTCACTGATATTGTCTACATGTGTTGGCGAAGCAATTTAACTTGGAAGTTTGACCCTTTTTTCCTCTGGAATGTTTCAAAGGGAGTACGCGTGTGACAATATGAAAATGAATTGTAAAAATCATTTCCGATGTGGTTTTCTGTAACCCTGATTAAGTATTAAAGTTACATGAGAAGTATGTTTTTGTATTTAACATTGCTGATAACCTCAAGTGCTCACAGAAATACTGTCCGAGTATTGATATATTTTCTTTATAGATTTTCCTCTTACAGATGTAACTATAAATCTGATGATAAGAGTCAATATGCATTATTGAAATCCTTACTGTGAATCTTTGTGCAGGTTTATAGAAATTTCCTTATGTTAAACGCATATCAGTCATCAAAACTGTGTGAGGCATTATACACACGGTGTGAGGATAAAATGGACGAGCTTCAAGTCTTAAGACTTCCTTCGATGGCTAAATTTAATGCTGGTTTTCTTCATTGCAATCAAAGTTTTGAAGAGCAGTGTGTTGGGCCTTCAAAGATAAATTATGAGCAGAGGATGTCGAAGGTAATGCTTGCTTTACCCACTTATTATATTTATCCTCCATGGTTTTGTTGTTATCTTATGATTCATGGTTTATAGCCTTGATTTTAGAAATATGATAGATAATTTTTACTTTTTAGTGATCATATTTAAATAAGGAAAATTTATAAAAGTCCCCTTGAGCTTTCCAGAAATCTCAGAATATCCTTCTGAAGTTCAATTTTCTAGATCTAATTCCCTTGATTTATCCAATAGTTAGTATATGACCCCGATCGGAGAATATCATTCCCTTTCACTCTGGCATAATGTGTCATAGAGATGAATGCAATTCCTTATACAAAACATCTTACCCCTTCGTCTAAACTCTTTATAGTCTAGGGAATCTTGGACATTGCTCCTTGGTTGCATGAGCTTAATCTGTGTATCCAAAAGGTAGGTCTAGTACTTGACCAGTGGCCACCTAGGTTTTTAGCACGACCCTCTCATGCTCGCAGCTTCCTTTGCTAGGAATTTGGCACTGGCATAAAGGATTGGCGTCAAGTTGACAGCTGGTTGTAAAAACTTTCAAAATCGTTTGTGGAGCTTCCTTATGCTCCATAGCTGGTCCCGTTCTTATGGAAGAAGGTTTGGATGATGATGATGGTGACCCCCATCAGTAAAACATCAACAAGAAATGTCAGGTAACCTCATATGTCTATTTTCTGGACCAAAAAGCCACCCCCTGCAGTCCACGCTACGCAAAAATATACCCCTTATTTTTATAAGATCGAAAGTTTAATTCTTCGGATCTTGAAGTTTAATTGTAAACATTTTGCTTATCATACCAGATGCAAATAAAAGTTCGTTTGGATGAGTATTTTGTTCTCAGGAAAGGTGGAGGGCATTAACTTAGTGATAGTAAACATCAACCTGACCTGAACCTACATGAATACTTGGGTTCATGTTTGTTATACTGGGGGTTCGATTCATAATTTCGCCCGATTCATAATTCACCATATTCATAAATGGGTATCTAAATTGTATATATATGTTTTTTCTACTTTTGCTTGAGTCTAGCATCTTGTCATGACTATTCTGACTTGACCTGTTTAAGTTTTAGTTTCCTCGACTTTGGCACATGAATTGTACTGGGACATGGATGTGATATCAAGAAAGGTCTATATAAAGAGGGAAGGAATGTGAAAATAGTTGTTGAATCTGATTCTAAAGTGTAAATGACTAAATATGCGAATAGTAAAATGTGGAAGGATGTTGTAGTAAATTTTTTTTCCATGAATCATAGCACATGGGATGTGAGGTCATCAAAGGATGCCATCTTGCCTAAGTACTTAAGGCTTTTGAACTTCCTGTATTGATTAGTCTCTTCAATTGTTTTTTTAAGGTCATTAGTGCCTTTTAATGCTCTTACTTTCTTTAGATTATGCAAGCAAAAGGCTATGGTGAATGAATCCCGCACTTCCTTTAGTGGTAATTTGTTTAGAGTATCTGGAACATAATATAATATTGTGCTTCAACCTTGAAAGACATAATAGAGCTTCATTTGTGATCACTACTGACCTGAGACGATGAACTTAATTCTGATTAGTATTATGTCTCCCACCAGTTTGCTGATACTACTTGATCAGACAATAGAAGCGTTAAAACTCTAAAATGGAATTGTGGAGAGAAACTTTGGAACTGAAGGGTTTTATAATTAGTAGGATGAAATCATAGTATATGAAATGTAACTCCTAACATTTGATCAGAAGGAAATGAGGGAGTATTTTAGGAACATGGTGAGACCCGAACTAGAGTTGATCCATGAGGTATGATATCGGACACTTGGCCCATATGACTTAAAAAGGAAATTCCTTGTTAAGTTCATGACCAATCCTATGTATCTATACCTCATCCTCCCACTTTCTATCCGATGTGAGACTAGACTTTCAATACAACTCCCTTTATGTCATCATCAAACTTGCGGATCTTGAGAGCTCAACCTGATGCAAGATACAACCCAACGATCTCCAACCTTAACTTGTATCAGGATAAGCCTGAGCAACGAGGAGATCCAACATAATGCCATCTCGATCCGTTCGAACACAAACTCACACATTTATCAAACTGCACGACTAGTGGGTTTGAACCACATGTTTTATTCAACCTTGGTTCCTACAACTAGACTCACCTTTGAAGCCAATCCATATAGTCCCTCCAACCTTACGTCCCGTACCCGGACCACCTTATGGAGATGCCCAACCTTAGGAGTGAACCCTTGTAATCCCTCCTACCTTAGGTCCCGACTCAGACTACCTTATGGAGCTCCTCCACCTATAAGCCAACTTTGGGAGAGTCAAGTTGATTCTAATGATACGTATCATGTACAAGCTAGCACATTCTGTCTTGAAACAACGCATCTATTCCAGCCCGACTCATAACCTTGGGCTCTAATACCACTTGTTCGGAACATCGTGAGACCTGAACGGAAGGTGATTCGTGAGGTATGATATTGGATTTGGCCCATATGACTTAAAAGAGAAATCCCTTGTAAATTTTGTGACCAATTCTATATATCTGTACCTCATCCTCCTACTTTCTTTCCGATGTAAGACTAGACTTTCTATACTTCTTTTGTCGTCATCAAATTTGCGGATCTTGAGAGCTCAACTGGATGCCAGATACAACCCAACAGAGGAGTACAAAATACAAATTGATGGACGAGATAATATCTAAGTGCATTACAACTCATTTTATGTCGCCATCAAACTTGCAAATCTTGAGTACTCAATCGGATGGAGATACAACCCAAAAGAGGAGTGCAAATTGATGGAGAAGAGATGATACCTATGAGTGATACTTTTTACTATTTATGATCAATCATTTATTATGTAGAGAATAAGAAGGATGTTGCTCATATGATTAAACATAACAATTGAAATGGATGAGTGCTTGGTGATCGCGAGATAATGTTGTTGTTGATAGGAAACTTTTAAATGACAACTATTTGATCAACCAGGCTGTATGGATATGAGTGTTAATCAATTAAAAATTATATCCAAAAAATGAGCATAGCAGCTGAAATGAAAACGATAAGATATGAGTAGTGAGAAATTGAAGTCGGCACCAATTAATGATAAGATGAGAAATTGAAGTATACTACTCATTCATTCATCAATTAAAGTCGATATGGGAATAAATGAGTGTATTAAGATGAGAAAAATTCCGTCTTAGGTGGTTTGGACATGTGTAATGTAGACCAATAGATGCACCGGTTTGCATGAGCGATAAGATATTGTAGGAACGAAATCGTAAAGCAGAATACTCTAGATGGGGGTGAATAGAGCAGGCAGCGGAATATTGCTAATTAAAAACTTGTTAGCAGTTAGATCACAGATATAATGATAATCACAAAAGTAAATGACAGAAATTAAAAGTGATCAGAAGGCAAACGCAAACACCGAGATTTATACTGGTTTCTCTCTTGTGAGGACTAGTCCAGTCGGAAGAACTCTAGCTTCCAGTTGAATCCACTATTGGAAAATTCTGCAAGTTTTCATACGAAGTCCTTGTAACTTCTACAGACGCGAGCTTTGATACGAAGAACTCGACCAACTTCAATTGTGAAGAGTTGAATCTTCTATCAAGCCTCTGATTACAATCGCTCTGAAACTTCTAGACCGTACCGCACTGGCATATCGACTAGAGGATTGTAACTGGCTTAGAATTTGAAAATGAAAGCTTTTTAGAACTCTTTGGAAGAATGTAAGCTTAGAAAGAGAAGAGATTGAAAGTGAATTGGTGATTTGAAATGATCGAAATACTTCTCTATTTATAGTTTTTCCAAAGACAGAACTCTGACAGAATTCGGGCAGAATTCGGACAGAACTCTTTGTAATAAACCGCAACTGAAGGATGACCAAGTTCAAAACTCAACGTTCACTAACGTTCCAAATGGCCGAACTCTGGCCGAACTCGGGCCGAGTTCTCCTGGGGTTCTGCCAGTTCATTTTTGGAGAAAATAAATTTTGGCTTTTTGAAAAATCCTTCAGAAGCTTTTTGTAAAAAGAATATTTTTCAAAAAACGTAGGTCATTTGTAAAAGAATAGGATGGTTTTGAAAAACGTTTTAGGATAGCCTATTTGCCAGTACGACTCGGTGTACAATGTATTCCTAAACTCAATAAAATAAAAAATTACATAGCATAACAGGAAGTACATTCTGAATGGCAAACAGCTTCCGTCTTGAACAAAGTAGAGATCCATTGTTGAGCAGTGTCCAAAACGTCGTAGGTAAACATCTGAGTTGACTTGTAATTATATCGAGACAGAGTTTGATCAATTATTAAAATCAGGTTTGACCATGACCAATGGGCCAACAATCTCTCCCATTTTGATAATTGACAAACCTTGCTGATATAACATCTAAGCTGGAATCAATTCAAAATAGTAATCAAAAGAAATTGTTCATAACCTGTATTTCACTTGAACGAAAAAGAAAAAAAATGTTAGATCCTTATTTCTCCCCCGTTGTCACTTGCAAAATAATTGCAAAAGAGAAAGCTCCCCCGCAATCAATGCATAAGTAACATACAGTGAAGAAACACAATAGAAATAAATAATCATGACAGGCATGGTATAAACAGTAAATATAGTAAGAGAAACAGATAGACTATAGAACAACACAGGCATGTATTTGTCACAGGCAGTATTAAATAAAGTGCGAGAATAATACTGAAACAAATAAAGTTCTGAAAAATAGACTAAGATGCCAAAATGAGGCATAAACAAAGCCATGTCTATGAATAGTCACATAACAAAGAAAAGTACTGATAATAGCTAAAAAGTACTGGTAAAATCTTGGAATGTCGGAGCATTTCCAAGTAAACATAAGACAAAAGTAACCGTCTCAATATCTAACATCTCAAAAATCATCATCATCCTCATCATCAACGTCATCAGCTGCAGCTCCAGCATGTCCAGAAGGACCAGCTCTAGAAGTACCAGCGCCAGAAGTGTGAGGAGTGGCACCAGTGGTACGATACCAATCATAGGCGTTCCCTGGCTGGAACAGAGAGTGGACCGCCTCGTCGTCAATGCGGTAGCCAGAAACAGAAGGGTCTCGAGGTAGAGAGCTAGCAGAATGATCCGTCTGCGCAAATCTCAGATCGGCGAATGAGTTGGCAATCGCCTGGAACCGAGTCACATCACGAAACTCGTGTTCCCTAGAGGTCTCAACATAAAAAGACTGCAGATCTGATAAGTGCTGATGTATACCCTCAAATGTCATAGGGTAAGAATGAGGAGGAACAGGTGCTGTGGGAGCTGTGGGAGTAGGTGCAGGAGTAGGTGCAGTAGGTGGAGGAACAGTGGCAATGCTGCGACGAGGAGAGTTTGAGAAACTTGGGCTCGGGGTCGACAGCACAAGTAGATATGTCAATATCAAATCTCTGAAAGATGCGAGGAATAAGCTTCGCATAAGATAGGTTGCGGTCTCTCCCGCGACATCTACCCATCATCTGGATGATAGTCTTAGGGGCAGAAAATGGAATCCCCTTAAGAATATGATAAAGAGCAGAGAGCTCAAGTGCAGTGACATCATCTTTAGAAGTAGATTTCGGAAGTAAGGTGGAATAGATGATGCGATGTAATTCGTAGTTAAACAAGTTCAAGTTATTAGCCTTGAATTTTCCAGGACGAGCGCGTGCGGGTGCACAAAGCTCATTCTTGAAACTAACGAGTGTCGTGCCATCGGGGAAATCAAAATCAGTGATGTCATCGAGCAGGACACCTTCATTTGGGATACTAAGGATTTTCGCTAACGTTTCATCAGTGAATTCGATATCAATTCCTCCGACACGTGTCCTCGCGGTAAAAGTGTCTAACACGAAATTACAATAGAATAGTCTAATGGCATTAGTGGCAATGGGGAAGTATAAGGTGACAAAATGTTGTAACCCTAATGCCTCAAAGTAAGGGCGGTGATCCGGAAAGACAGTCCATTTAATCGGCGATCCGGTGCAAATAGTACGCATGATAAAATCGGCGTACCACAATAAAGCTTGATCGGAAGTTTTAAAGTAAAACTCATCCGACGCACCATCGTCTGATTGGACCGGAGAAAAGAGGCAATCCGTATGCGGATCTGAAGACGATGCCTCTTCACTGGCATTGGTCTTCTTCCTCTTGAAGGGATTGAACTTAGGCATTCTTTCCCAAAATTTTCTAGAAACCCTAAGTATTGAAAAGTGGTGGAGAGAAGGGATGATACCTTCCAAGAATTGGATATGTTGTAGAGGATGACGTTCTCCGCACGAATCCAAAGTTTGGACGAGAAACTCCACAAGGATTAGAAGAACAAGGATGGAGAAGAAGCTAGGGTTTCGGAGGCGCCCTGCTGCTGTTATGAGGATGTGGGGAAGAATGAAGAAGAAGGAAGCCTCCGGTTCGTGCTGGTACATATATATACCCAGCCGAACTCTGGCCGAATTCGGACCGAACTCGGGCCGAATTCGCCAAGGGTTGCCTGGCTATATATATATATATATATATAAAAATTCAAATGAGGCCACATTCTTTTCATTAATTCGTTTCAAATGCTTAATTCAAAGTTTAGTAATTTTATATCTCAAAATAATATAATTAATATTATTTTATAAATTAATATTCTTTACTCAGCATCTGTCTCAGATTAGCTGTAGGAGTACTGTCCCAGCTAACGGAGGTTCACCGGGGAACTCTTAAGTACCGTTTCGCTTCGACCGTAGTCGTGTTGACAGACACTCTTTTTGGACTTGTCTCGAAAACAGTTTTTGAGTATCGAATAAATTAATTAATATTATTGACATCTAAAATGCCTAATTCTCGACGTAAATAATTGAAACGATCTTCCGCTAAAGGTTTTGTGAGTATGTCAGCTAATTGATTCTGTGTGTCTATGTATACAAGGTATATATCTCCATTTTGTTGATCTCTAAGAAAGTGATGTCGAATCTCGATATGTTTAGTACGAGAATGACATACTGGATTCTTAGTCAAATTAATAGAACTAGTGTTGTCACAGAAAATGGGTATATGTGAAAAATGTAATCCATAGTATTCTAAGGTTTGTTTCATCCACAAAATTTGTGCACAACAACGTCCTGCGGCGATATACTCAGCCTCGGTTGTTGATAATGCAACAGAAATTTGCTTTTTACTAAACCAAGAGACTAGAGCTTTTCCTAGGAAATGACATGTGCCGCTAGTGCTTTTTCTATCTACTTTGCATCCGGCAAAATCAGCATCGGAATAACTGGTTAGGTCAAACGATGTGGTTTTGGGATACCATAAGCCGACAGAAGAAGTGCCTTTAAGGTATCGGAAGATACGCTTAACTGCGCACAAATGTGATTCCTTAGGATTAGCTTGAAAACGTGCACATAAGCAAACACTAAACATTATGTCTGGTCGACTAGCAGTTAAATACAGTAAGCTATCTGTTTGCCATTAAAATTGTTTGATTGAAAACTTTAACACAAACAGAACAGTGTTACAATATAGGACTTAGATGTAGTCCTAGGAGTACACTTTTGTTTAATCTGGGTCCTTAGTGCCAATGGAGCGAGTGGTAATGCGTTGACTCCGTTGACGGGCTGACGACGGTTATCGGTTCTCTGAAGGTGTAGATTGCTCTGGGTGCTGGAGCTTGCCGAGAGGAGGAAGACGTTGAGTGTCTGTCTCTGCCTCTCTGGTGATTCTCTGTACGTTCGCTGTGGATTCTGTACGTTGTCCGTATCTGTGTGTGTGGAAGAAGGAATGATCCCTCTATTTATAGCTGGGCAGGTTGGCTGCTCATGCGCGCATATGTAGGATGCGCCGGTACGTGGGGACGCCACGTGGAGATTGCTGATGGAGGCGCATGGATGATGCGCCCTACTCGAGGGGTTGAATTCTTCATACTGCTGTTGTGAGCCGGCACGTAGCAGAGGAGAAGATATTTCTGTTGCTGAAATCTTGGATGAGTTGAGTCAAAGGACACGTGTCGTCGACTCATGGCTCGGAGATCTCGGATCTGATGGGAGGATGATTCGGTGGGATGTGCCTTGGATTGGGCGCATGATGAGATTTTGGCTCGTGACCTTTAGGAGTCACGAACCGTTCTGGGCGCATGGCTTTTGAGGCGCATGCGAGCGACTTTCCTTCTGTCTTTCGGGATCATTGATCAGTCTGGGGTGCATGGCTTTTGAGGCGCATGCAAAGCTTCAACTGGAGACTCTTCTTCTGTCTTTAGGGATCAGTGAAGGGTCTGAGGCGCATGGCTTTTGAGGCGTATGCGGATGGTTGGGTGGCCACGTGGCAAGTAGCCGTCAGGGTAAAGTCATGATGATGCTGACGTTGTGGACGCTTCGTTTTCTGCAAAAGCTGTCAACCGTTCAGACTTGGGGAGGCGTGCTGCCAACTCTGTCAGTTCAGCATTTAATGTTGGTGACATTCGATGGACAGCTGAGTGGGCACGTTGGTTGACGTTCCACTAGGCGTATGGGGACGTATGGGGGCGCATCCTCTGTGATGCGCTCGGTACAGGGCGCATCTGTGGGAGGCGCTTGGTGTTTGAAGGGGTGTGATGCGCTGTCCAGCTGGCGCATCCGACACGTCTTTAATGATGCGGCTGTTTCGCTTCTCGAGTGCTTTTAAATAGCCGTTTGGCTGAAATCGAAGCGTCTGGTTCATCCATTTAATGTGAGTTCATTGCACGGAATTCGGAGAGCCATCCACTTGGCGCGTGGGTTGATCTGCCCGGCCTATAAATAGTGGCATGGAGAGAAGGTTTGCTTCTCGCTCTCTCACGTACCTCCAACATGAACTTGGGTATTCGGGTGCATTCTGTTGACGAAGTGTTCCCGAGGGTGAAGATGAGACGCCATGTCGTCGTTGATGCACTTGAAGGTGACTGTTACATCCAAAAGACAGAGTCGAGGGCTTCTGAGGCAGGCGGAAGGTGCCTGTTGCATCCAAAGATAGGGATGTTCGGGCCTCGTCTCCGTTGTTCCGGAAGAGCCGTAGATCGGAATGGCGGTGCTAGGCTCTTTCTTCCTTCAAAGTGGGTGTCGCCCACTCTGGTTGTGTTGAAAGCTGCTCCTTTAGCCGTATTTCGATTACGGTCTTCCTTGGTCTTTGGAGGCTCTTTCGAAGCCTCCCCTGGCCACAGATTTGCAGTGCTCTTCTCTTCCTTGGTTCCAGCCAGAGGGTTAAATGCTTTGTTTAGTCGAAGCACTTATCAGGTGAGCCTGGCTGGAAGAGCGACACATAACTGGGCTGCTGAAGGGATGCACATAACTGAGCTGGATGCACATAACTGAGCTGCTGAGGAGATGGTGGGATGCGCCTGGTTGGAGGCGCATGGTATCTGCTGCGCCTAACTGGCGGCGTATGGTGACTGCTACGCCTATCTGGAGGCGCATGGTGGCCGCTGGCTGTAGACTTAGGATCTTTCCTTTGTAGAAATTCTCCTTTGTACAACCTTTTCTAGACATGTAATAGACTTTTGTATATAAATAAAAAGTCCTTCAAATGTCTATACTTATTGACTTTGCTGTGAAGTGTTCTGTCCGAGTTCTGGCGCATGTAGTGTCTGGCGCATGGGCTTTCTTGGTTGTGAAATTCCATGCTTCTACAAGACCCCCTTCAAAGTTTTCAAAACTTTTGAATAAGTTTTGGAATACTTTGAACAAGAAGCATGGAGGTCAGGGCGCATGATGGTTGGGCGCATGCCTGTTCGGGCGCATGTCCTCTCAGTTAATGCATATGATGATGCCTTGGTAACCGAAAAGATTAATGATGATCTTTTGGTTTTATCTGGTGTTATCTTCACAGGACCCGAGGCGACGGCTGAGATCACTCGTCATCGGTTCACGCGTGCGACCACGGCCTATAAATAGGTGAGAAATGGAGAGAGAGAGAGTTCTTCTTCTCTGTGCCCTTGCTTTATTTAGAGTTTTCTTCAAAAACCCTAACTTTTTCCTCTTTGAGAACATGGCTCCCAAGACTCCTCGCGGCGGTGCTGGCAAGGGGAAGGAGAAAGCAAAGGAGTTCGTCGACGAGGATGCACCTATCACCCTTGCGACTCCGCCGACGTTCGTCCCGAGGTGTCGGGTGGGTATCGTCTCTTTCACACAAGGATGCCGAGGTTTTATCCCGCCGACGTGCATAGGTTTAGGCCTTTATTATGCACCGAGGTTTAATTGCTGACGCGCATGGGTTTTATCCCCTGATGATGCGCCGAAGCCTTCGCTGACGCGCATGGGCTCACGCCTTGATGATGCGCCGAAGCTCCAATGCTGACGCGCATGGGTTTACGCCCTGATGATGCGCTGAAGCTGACGCGCATGGGTTTATACCCTGACGATGCGTCAATCTATTTGACACCTTTTGTCTTTTTGCATGACTTCCACTTTTGTTGTGCCAGTGTCGATGACGATCCCTTTGTTGAATGAGGTCCTCCTGGATGCTTCTCTTTGCCAAATGGGAGTTGATTTTGATGAGGCGGTGATCAACCCTGCAAAGGATGCTATCTTACAGAACCAACCCCGGGAGAGAATGCTGCAAATCCAGAACCAGTTGCCGCTTTTCCTCCAGAGTATGATGGAGAGTGGTAAACTGAAGTCTGCTGAATCTGAAGATGTGTCTTTCTTAAAATCTGCCTTTCTGTTTGGCGACCGACTAGTCTCTTCTGAAGCGAAGATACTGAAGATCAAAGAAGACTGGTTCTTTTCTGCCAAAGGCATGGTTCTATACACGCGGCAGGTTGACCGCCAGTTGCCGCTGACGGCCTTTTATCGTTTAGCTTCGAAGAGAAGGATGGGTTGGGAACTTACTCCTTCTCAAGGAGGGGCCTTGGGAGGTACCCTTTCGATCGACGCCACCTCGAACCAGCGAGATACTTTGGCTGCTTCACGAGCCGGTTCCTCGTTCAGTTACCGAGCCTTGCGTCCCGGGAGCCTCTACAGTGAAGTCCCAAATGACACGTTTCCCTTCAGTGCCCGACCTTTGCAAATCGGATGCTGACAGCGAAGGTCATGTACCCGACAGGTGGCTTTAGAGTCGAAGGTTGGTGTCACTACATTCCGAGGTGGGACGAGTTGACCACTTGGGTGCTTTCAAGGTTCAAAGTTGAGCTTAAGGAGATAGGGCTTACAGCCGCCATTCGGGCTACGCAGGCAGGCGTGGATCTCAATAAGCCTATGTTCCTTGCGCTCTTGGAATTATTCAATGCCCATACTGGCAGCTTTTTTACTCCGGTGGGAGAGTTGGGGTTGGCTCTCCATGAGATGTACGAAGTGTCTAAGCTTCCTTGGGGCTCGGAGCCGTACGAGGAATATTTCCCGTCAAATGAGGAGATCCAGGTTCTGGAAGATAAGGACCCGGAGATGATGGCTGTATTCAAAGAGGTGACGAGCCACCATTATCTGATGCACCGGAGGGATAAGGGCAAGACCCAGCCTCATGTGACTGCTTGGAGGGACTATGTCTTTAAGCAGGATTTGGCGGATCCTTCGAGGATCCGGTTTGCGACTCCGCAGGAACGGAAGCCTGCGGAGGTGACTTCTGAAATAAGTCGACTGGACGAGAGGACTCCACGTTCGGATGAGAGCGGCAAGGATACATATAGCTGCTTCTGGCACTGTGGGCACCGGATGTCATCTAAGGCAGTGTTGACAGCCTACTTGATGATATGGCTCCGGGATTGCGTGTTTGCAGGTGGATCCGGTGCCGTAGAGAGGGTACATCGGAATCTCATTTTGCCTGCCGTGAAGTTGGCTTTTGGACGACCCTTAGCTCTCCTTCCCGCGATGGTGTGCAACCTGTTGCGCGGTTTGAGGTCTTTTGCTGATGAAGATGGGTTTGGAAGAAGATCCGTCCCCAAGGTCGATCTGCTCGACTTCGTCTTCGGTGGGAGGTTCCACGTAACTCAAAACGAGACTCCCATTGTTCTCCTAGGCGTTGAGCCCAGGGTTCTTCTTCGAAGGGTTCCGGCGCTTGGTCTTCGCCTTCACCTTTTTGAGGTTGTGCTGACGTCATGTTAGCTGACAGCACTTTCCTGAAGACTGATCCGATACTGGTGTCGGAATCCCAAGTCGATGCTTCGGACGAGTGGGAATGTTCTACGTCTTCTGCGTCTGAACTCTCTGGAGTTGCTGGCGGCGTGACATAGCCTACCCCCCGCCGAGTCCGATGTAGTAGTCCTGCGACTTTCCCTTAGGTGTCAGAAGCCGGAGAGGGAGACGTCGACCCTTGCCGTAGTTTAGGCCTTTGTTGCTTTTTAGGTCGTAGCCCATCTTTTGGATGATGTGCTTTGCCGTATCCGTGTACCGATAGACTTGTACTCTGCCGGTATCAGGTTCTGGCTCGAGTGGCGGGAGGTCTTGATGACGCTCGACTTTGTCCAAAATGATGGATCCTTCGTCTCGGCTTCGTGGAGGGGCTATGAAACAGACTCCTTGAGACGGGACTACTCGATTACATGATGGACGGTCGTTATTTGTGTTTGCAACGACCGTAGAGCGTTATCTAATGTATACATGGCATTCCAGTGCGGAAGACAAGAATAATTAAAAGACACTCTATTATTGATAAAATACGAGATCTTATCCCGTGGGATTACATGGTCTAAGGAGGGTGCATCTACATCATCAGAGATATATTCGCCAAGCTCCTCATCTGTAAGCACTGGGGTCGGATCAGGAGAATCCACCACAGCATTGTCTTTGGGGTCTGAGAGGGTTATGTGAGCCCTCTCTGGCATCTTGGATGACTGCGGGAGCTTGTCCTTAAGACGCACCTTCAGAGGTGCCTCAACTGCGCCTCCTGTGAGTGGTGCCTTCCCCTGTAATTTTGCCACCAGGGGAGCCGACGTTTGAGGCGACTTTCCCTTGAGGCGTATCTTCAGGGGAGCCTCAGGAGTCGGTGCTTTCCCTGATAGTTGATGCTCATTGGAGGCACCTTCTGGGGTGGTTTGCCCTTCAGTCGGATCTTCAAAGGGGCGTCTGGAGTCATCTCAGGCTCCGTATCCGGCTCAGTTGCCGTCTCTGCCTCATCATCATCGTCGTTGGCTTCCTCCACGTCAAGTGGCTTGCACAAGTCGGAATCGGTGAAGTAGGCTTCAATCCCTTTGAAAGGATCGATGTTTGCGAACTCCGTCCGGATGACGCCGTTGGTGGATACATATTTCATGCATTGGTGGAGCGTGGAAGGCACCACCATGTACTCATGTAGCCATGGTCGGCCGAGCAGGATGTTGTAGTTGACCTCGGCATCCACCACATAACAAGTCACCTCAGTTTTGAGGTTGCCGATGTGACACTTCAGTCGGATCTTGCCCAGTGGCTCGCTTTTGCTAGCGTTGAAGCCACTGATGGTTGTGTTGGAGGGCGCCAGCCGGTACATTGGAATCCCCAGTTTTGATAGCAGTGCCTTCGGGATGATGCTGAGGGAAGACCCCAGATCGATCTGAATCCGGCTCACCTTAACTGAACCGATGTACCCTGTGTAATACAGCGGTCGGTTATGTCGGTGGTGCTTGAGCAGCATGTCTTGTTGGTGAAAGTTATGTTTGGGATAACTTCATCCGTACAATGACAGTGCGCACAAGTAGTTGGGAGGTCTTCAGGCTGCTTGACCTGACTGAGAAAGGATTCAGCGTCCTTCAGAGCTTCGCAGAGAGCTTCTCGGGAGTCTTTGGAAAGACGCAGGAGCTCAAACAAAGACAGGCGTGCAGGAGTACTGGCCAGTTGTGCCAGTATGTCAAAGTTGTGGGGCTTGGCTAGCCCCGAAGCATTCTCCTTCCGTAGAGGTCTGTCGAAACGAGCCTCCACCTGCTTCTGCTTATTGGCTGCTGAGGGTTTAGACGGGCCCTCCTCAGGGATGGTGCCAGGAGGCACCACCTCGACGGCAGCTTCGCCGGATTGGGCGTTCTGTTGTGCACGCGTCTGCACTGGAAGTGCCTCTTCCGTTGAGGAAGAGACCGTGCGGCAAGACTTGATCTTCCTGCCTTTTGATTTGGAGGTAGAGCGTACCTCCGGTTGAGTCACCTCGGAGACGAGGTCGGGGTGAACCCAGAGGACCTCTCCTCGAGATGTGGTGAGTGGGATGAGTCCACTCGCATTGTCACGGGTAGGTGGCAAGTTCACCACCTCCATTGTCGCCTTAGGGATGGGGACGACGCCATCTTGTGTGGTGGTCGGCGGCAAGGTGTCGAACTGAAGTGACACCACATTGGCTGACACTGTCTTCTCTTCATAGTCGACGGAGATTACATCGGCATTGATCATGCGCTGGATGTAATTCTTGAGGACGTAGCAGTCCTTGGTAGGGTGTCCGACAAACCGATGGTAGTGACAGTACCTCGGGTTGTCCACTTTCCGACTTCATCGGGCCGCTTTGGGTCGGGAGCTTGATCTTGTCACCTGCTTCAGTATTTCAAAGAGTTGTAGGGTGTCTTCGTCATTGAATGAATACACCTCCTTGGGTCTCGGTGCCAGTGGAGGCTTCTGAGTAGGCGCAGATGTGCCTTTCGAGGCATTAACAGTCAATGCCTGTTTCCCCTTTGCTTCTCGTCCGGAGTTGTTGGCTGCGGACCTTTTCCCCTTATCATCAAAGGCGGGGAAGCTGACACCCAGAAGACGTGCATTGGCCGCCTTCTTTTCTGCGGCTTCAGCTTCGATGATCAGGGAGCTCCAGTCGGGGGGGGAGTAGAGTTGAGCCAGAGCTTCACTGCAGGCAGCATGTTCATGCTGCAAGAGGAGAGGAGCATGTTCTGGCATGCCCGGAGGTAGCCTGAAGCAGGCCTGTCGGAAGCGTTCGATGAACACCCGAACCGTTTCTTTCTCCTTCTGGCGTATCTCTATGAGAGATGCCATCGTCATGTCCTTCCCGCCGTCGTAGAAGCGATCGAGGAAGAGGCGCGTCAAGTCGTCGAAGGACGATATAGAATTGTCGGGGAGGCTGCAGTACCAGTCATACGCCACCCCTTTTAGGGCCCCAACAAAGATGCTGGTGAGGAGCGCGTCCTCCTTTGGAAGATGCCCCGTCTGTGACTGGAAATATGTCAGGTACCGACGCGGAGAGTCCTTCCCGTCGTACGGCGTGAGTGTTTGTGGTTTATACTTTAGGGGATAAACACCTTGTTCCACTCGAGGGGATAAGGCTGGAGAATGCCCATCTTCTGGCGCTCCTCTTGCCTGTTTTTGGACTCGAAGCGCTCCCGCAAGTCCTTGATCATTTCGACCACATCCTCCGTGGAGCTAGGAGTCGGGGAAGGTGGTACATTCTGGAGTGGAGCGTTTGAGGGCTCCGACGTCGGGGTGCTTCTGTGTCTGAGGGTGCCCGTTGAAGGGGTACACTCGACTCCCATTGGCTCCTGGGTCGGGACCGGTTGAAGGTGTTCTGGTCAAGGCCGACCGGATATAAACACTGCTTGAGTCAGTGCTTGCATAGAGGCAGAGAGGGTTTTGAGTCCTCCCTCTAATGAGTCTATGCGCTGGACAATGTCCTGCGGCGGCGCATCAGACTCGGAATCACCCCCAGTCATGTATACTGTCATGACACGGCCGGGAGTGGATGGATTGGTTGAGGCTTCGCTCTCGGCCTCACTTTCATGTGGGGGAGTCACCTCTCCTGGTGTTCACCTTGGCCACCCCCAGCCACATTCTGGAGGTAATTCTCGACGGGCGCATCTGCAAGGGCCTGACTGCCCTCAGCTCCGTCTTGAAGGGCCTCTTCGTCTCTACCCCCAGCCGTGTCCTGGGGGACATCCTCGTTTTGAGGGGCTTCTGGGAGGCTGACTTCGCCTCGAGGATGAAGATCCGCCGCAGCTGTGCTTTGGACATCTTCGTCTTCGGAAGGAGGCTCAACAAGGGTCTGACTACCCCCAGCTTCCTTCAAGAACTTCTTCCTCGACCGAGTGCCTTCGAACACTCCAGAGGTCGAGACAGCTGCCTTGGTTTTCCTCGGCTGGCTTTTGGATGAAGACAAGGAATTGCCAGTCGTCTTCCGGACTGACGAGGAGTTGGAGATCACGTTGCATGAAGCAACCCTTGGCCTCTTCTGTTGACACCTTCATCCCGAGCGATGTCGGAGGGGTGTCGATGATTGCAGCCGCTGGAAGACTGACTGCCTTGGTGGTACTGCTGCCTTGCAACAGCAGTTGATGGTGACCACCGCACAAGTATGTCCCGTGAGAGGCGCATCGTGCCTGTTGGTCGACTCTCCTGACCGGCGCTTGTGAGTGATCACGTTACGCAGGTCGTTGGAGGAGAGTGCTTCCTTCACACCCCTTCAGGCGCATGGCAAGGCCAAACGCCGGGTGGTCAGGTGAGTGCTGCGCCCCTGATCTATACCAAGCAGGCATCACGATCAGTAGTGGGAGAACCACAACATTTGAAGTGACTTGAACGGACCTCAAACGCACAACCAGAGGAGGCGCGGGAGTTCAAGACCACTGAATTTGCCTCACTCAACTTGGTTGTGCACGCAGTAGATGCACCCAAGTGAGATGAGGACTTTGAAGGTCGACTCGTTTTTGGTGGAGAGGCACCTGATTCGACCTTGTACAGCTTGCCATCGGCAGCGCGCGTGATTGTGAGCGCATGCCTTTGGCCTGCTGCTGGCATAGCACGTTTGTGGCGCATGGCCCGTGCCGCCTTGGATTTCTTTGTACTAGCCCGCTGGGACGCATAGTACTCAGCATCCAAATTCTCCTCGCCATTACAGCGAGTGAGTCTGTCAAAGACAGAGACTTTTTGTGGCGCATCAGAGGTGATGCGTGGGGCATTGGCTGCGCCCCTGCTCCGTCGACGCATCTTCCTCGCCTGAGAGGGAGATGGCTGGGGAACGTGGTCAGCCGCACGCTTCCCCGAGAGATGCGCTGCATCAGCGGGCGCACCTTGGTTGCTGAGAACGTCAGCAGGAAGGGATGGCTGGATTGGCGCATTCCCTTCAGTGGTGGTGCCCGAGGCGTCGACCTTGCGTACCCAGACACGGCGGGTCTTCTTCGGCTTCGGCAGCCGCTTCGAAGGACTCGCACTTCCTTCAGAAATGAACTCCTCGTACGCCTGTTGATTGAGGCGCACGACCAGCGTCTTGTGGGAGGAGCCCACCTTCACGTCGTCGGCCTGTGACCCGACTTTCTCGGAAGAGGAGAAAGTGGTCCCCAGCAGAGTCGCCAGCTTGTTTGCCATTAAAATTGTTTGATTGAAAACTTTAACACAAACAGAACAGTGTTACAATATAGGACTTAGATGTAGTCCTAGGAGTACACTTTTGTTTAATCTGGGTCCTTAGTGCCAATGGAGCGAGTGGTAATGCGTTGACTCCATTGACGGGCTGACGACGGTTATCGGTTCTCTGAAGGTGTAGATTGCTCTGGGTGCTGGAGCTTGCCGAGAGGAGGAAGACGTTGAGTGTCTGTCTCTGCCTCTCTGGTGATTCTCTGTACGTTCGCTGTGGATTCTGTACTGTCCGTATCTGTGTGTGTGGAAGAAGGAAATGATCCCTCTATTTATAGCTGGGCAGGTTGGCTGCTCATGCGCGCATATGTAGGATGCGCCGGTACGTGGGGACGCCACGTGGAGATTGCTGATGGAGGCGCATGGATGATGCCCCTACTCGAGGGGTTGAATTCTTCATACTGCTGTTGTGAGCCGACACGTAGCAGAGGAGAAGATCTTTCTGTTGCTGAAATCTTGGATGAGTTGAGTCAAAGGACACGTGTCGTCGACTCATGGCTCGGAGATCTCGGATCTGATGGGGGGATGATTTGGTGGGATGCGCCTTGGATTGGGCGCATGATGAGTTTTGCTCGTGACCTTTAGGAGTCACGAACCGTTCTGGGCGCATGGCTTTTGAGGCGCATGCGAGCGACTTTCCTTCTGTCTTTCGGGATCAGAGATCAGTCTGGGGTGCATGGCTTTTGAGGCGCATGCAAAGCTTCAACTGGAGACTCTTCTTCTGTCTTTGGGATCAGTGAAGGGTCTGAGGCGCATGGCTTTTGAGGCGTATGCGGATGGTTGGGTGGCCACGTGGCAGTAGCCGTCAGGGTAAAGTCATGATGATGCTGAAGACTTAGGATCTTTCCTTTGTAGAAATTCTCCTTTGTACAACCTATCTGGAGGCGCATGGTGGCCGCTGGCTGTAGACTTAGGATCTTTCCTTTGTAGAAATTCTCCTTTGTACAACCTTTTCTAGACATGTAATAGACTTTTGTATATAAAAAAAGTCCTTCTTCAAATGTCTATACTTATTGACTTTGCTGTGAAATGTTCTGTCCGAGTTCTGGCGCATGTAGTGTCTGGCGCATGGGCTTTCTTGGTTGTGAAATTCCATGCTTCTACACTATCGATCATACCTCGATACTTACGTATGTCGACGGGTTTGCCTTGTTCATCATATCAAGCTTGGTTGAAGTCGCCATTGGAGTACTAAGGGGTTTTGCTGCTTCCATGTCGCGAATTCTTTAATAGATCCTTTGTGTACTTTGCTTGATTTATGAACGTCCCATTGTTGGTTTGTTTGATTTGCAGTCCAAGAAGAATTTCAGCTCTCCCATCATGCTCATCTCAAACTCATTCTGCATACACTTAGAAAATTCTTGACAAAGAGATTCATCAGTAGATCCAAAGATAATATCATCTACATAGACTTGAATCAAAAGAAATTATTATTCAAAGATTTTATAAACAAAGTAGTGTCAACCTTTCCCTGAAAAACCGTTATCAAGTAGAAAAGTGCTTAGACGATCGTACCAAGCACGAGGGGCTTGTTTCAAACTGTATAAAGCTTTCTTCAACTTGAAAACATATTCAGGAAATTTGAAATCAGTAAAACCGGTGGTTGAGCTACATAAACCTCTTTTTTTATAAAACCATTTAAAAATGCGCTTTTGACATCCATTTGAAATAATTTAAAATATGAAAACATGCAAATGCACATAACATGCGAATGGATTCTAATCTCGCAACTGGGGCATAAGTCTCATCGTAGTCGATACCTTCTTCCTGATTGTGTCCTTGAGCTACGAGTCGAGCCTTACGAGTCACTAAACCATTCTCGTTCAGTTTATTTCGGAATACCTATCGGGTGCTAATGACCGGATGATCAATAGGCTTGGGAACAAGTTCCCAAACTTGATTCCGTTCGAATTGGTTTAAGTCCTCTTGCATAGCATCTAACCAAAAATTATCACTACATGCTTCATCAATATTTTTGGGTTCAAACTGCGAGACAAAGCAACACAAGAAGCTATATTTTTAGAGAGAACGAGTACTTACACCCTTGGTAATCTCACCAATTACCAAGTCCTTTGGATGACTAACCAAGAATCTCATTTCTTTTGGGTGCAGTCTCAAGATTGCTAGTTCCGGCTTCTTGCTTGGAGGTTCATCTGATGCCTGATGTGATGGTTCTGCATCTTCGTGTGAAGGTTTTGCAGTAGCTGTACTTGGTACGATTATATCTTCATTGTATCATCGTCTAAGTGTTGATTTAGTCATCAAACTTGACGTTGGTAGATTCTTCAATGATCATGGTTCTTTTGTTGAAGACTCGATATCCTTTGCTCTTTGCTGCATAACCTAAAAATAACCTTCATCGGCCTTTTCATCAAATTTACTCAAATTATCTTTAGTATTAAGAATAAAGCATTTACAACCAAAGATTTTGAAATAAGAAATTGGTGTTCTATCAAACCATAATTCATAGGGAGTCTTCTTCGATATAGGTCGAATCAGAACCCTATTGAGAATATAGCATGCTGTATTTACAGCTTCAGCCCATAAATATCTAGGTAGACTAAACTGGTTAACATAACTCTAGCCATTTCAGATAGAGTTCTGTTCTTACGTTCCACAACTCCATTTTGTTGTGGAGTCCTAGGGCAAGAGAATTCATGCAGATAACCGTGTGTCACAAAATTGCTTGAATTCTGCATTCTCAAAATTCGCCGCCATGATCACTACGAATGTGAGTAATCATGAACCCTTTTTCATTCTGTACTTTCTTGCAAAGGTGACGAATTCTGATAATGCATCGTTCTTGCGTGCAAGAAAATAAACCCATGTATATCTAGAAAAATCATCTATAATGACAAATGCATATAACTTACCACCTAGACTAGCAATTCTGCTGGGTCCAAATAAGTCATATGCAACAATTGTAAAGGTCTAGTGGTACTTATAGCGTTCTTGGATTTGAATGCGGATTTGGTAGCTTTGTTCTTTCACATTTACTACATACCGTATCCTTCTTGAAAGAAATTATCCGGTAAGCGCGCGTACCAAACTTCTTCGTAGATAATCTTGAAATTGTGTCCATGTTTGCATGACGAGTCTCATATGCCATAGTGACTCTCAATACTTTTGGGCCTGAAACATCTACCTGTATTGTTAGCATTTCCAACAAATAGAATACATATATTGTCTTCCCTAATACCTTCAAATATAGTACTGCCAGTTGAACTATCAATAATTAGTACATTTATCTTTACGAAGTAATGCCATAACCATGATCAGCTAAATGGCTTATGCTGAGCAGATCAGATTATATTAACTCAGTAACAGACAAACATCTTTAATCATGGATAGGGAGCCTTACCAATGTTACCGATACCGATTATGTACCCTCTCAAATTATTACCGAAGGAGACGTATCCTTCTTTATTCCTCTTCGACAGGTTGCAAATAATGAAGCGTCACCGGTCATGTGCCTGAGCAACCGCTGTCGAGGATCATTGCTCCTAGCATGTGAAGGGTTGTCCCACCTACAAAACAATTTGCAGATGAAACTTTTGGTACCCATTTCTTGTAGGGTCCTGACTGGTTAGTTTTCGGTATCCATGCATAAACATTTAAATCTACTAACTTTCTGATTCTACATGCAGAAGATATATGACCAATGAGGCCACAATAATGACATTTAGCATGTTGAGTGTTGAAAAGTAGTGTGAGGTGCATGATTGGTAGGTTTGGTTTTCTAGTATAGAAGAATGCATGCCTATAGTCTTCTTGGGCATAGTCTTGGTATGGTTTGGTCTGACAGTGTGGGCGTGTTCCGATGATTCGGTAATTGACAGTGTTAGAATAGGAAGCAGCAACTTCAGGCTGTTTTCCTAAACTAATTTTCAACTTTGGAGTGTCATTTAATCTAGTATAGTCAGATGTGAGTGATTTAATCTGACATGTGACACTGGAGACTCTTTCTCTCCTTAGATATTTCTCCTTTAACGGATAATAGTTTGGTCTTTTTTTCGGATAGCTTAACAGTCTCGTGTAACAACAATTTAATAGAAGAAAGCTCACCAGATCATTTGAAGAGTCATTATCTCTAACCTGATCTAGTAGGTCGGTAAGTCTTCCTATTTCACCTTTGTACTCTTTGAGTACCTTCTTAGAGATTTCACATTTGCTACGCAGTTTTTGTAATCATCTAACAGTTCACTGAAAGCCTCTTCTAGTTGCTCAAAGGTGAAATCATCATAAAGGTCAAATAGTGATTAGTGATTACCTGATTGCAAGCCATCAAGCACACATTTGCAGCGTCATCTGATTGTTCATCTTCTGAGTCGCTGGCTTCACTCTCATGCCATATGTTGTGTTGGCGTACTTTCTTGATGTCGATTTATTCAGGTAGCCTTTGTCATATTGCTGTTTTCTTTGATGATGATGCTGTTGGACAGTCTTTCTTCATGTGTCCTTTCT